>CAUYRH010071248.1:0-12609 GCA_963574655.1 Perodicticus potto | reverse complement strand
TCAGAGAGATCTGCAGTTATTCTAATATTCTTCCCCTTGTAGGTAATGGATTTCTTACATCTGGCTGCTTTCAGAATTTTCTCCTTCATATTAACTTTCGTGAACTTAATTATGATGTGCCTGGAGGATGTCTTATTTGGGTTGGGTCGTGCTGGGGTTCTGAAACTGTCTGCTATTTGAATTTCAGAATCTCTTGGCATGTATGGAAAGTTCTCTTTCATAATCTCGTAAAGAAGAGACTCTGTGGCTTGTGACACAACTTCATCGTTTTCAGGTATCCCTATAAGGTGAATATTGGTTTTCTTTGAGTTATCCCAGAGCTGTCTGAGAGAATGATCCGTTTTTGCCTTTCATTTCTCTTCCTCTTTGGAAGTTTGGGAGCATTCGAAAGCTTTGTCTTACATGTCAGAAATCCTTTCTTCTGCTTGCTCCATTCTGTTACTGAGGGATTCTACTGTATTTCTCAGATCTTTGAGGGCTACAACTTCTTGTCTCAATGTGTCAAAGTCTTTGGTAATTTTGTCTTTGAATTCGTTCAGTTCTTGAGACATCTTTTGGGTCATCTTTTGGATTGCTGTTTGAAATTCTAATTCCATCTTTTCCTGCACTGCACTGATCTTAGTTGCTATCCAGACTCTGAATTCAACTTCTGACATCTCAGCCATTTGCTTATGCAAGGGATCTTGTGCTGTATCTACCTTGTCGTTCCTTGGAGGAGTTGATCTACTCTGATTATTCATATTGCCAGAGATGTTCTGTTGATTCTGCCTCATGATTATTTTTCACTGTTGCCTATGACCGTCCTCAGAGTTGGGGAGGTGTCTCTCCCAGATCAGACCCTAGCAGAATCACTCTGTTGTTACTTCCTCTATTGATCTATTGAAGATTGTTTTTTGAAAAAGGCTATGAAGAATTTAATAGCCTTTATTAACGTTAAACATTAAACGTTTCTTCATGAGGGGCCCGGTGCAGTGGCTCATGCCTGTAATCCTCACACTCTGGGAGGTCGAGGCAGGTGGATTGCTTGAGCTCAGGAGTTCAAGACCAGCCTGAGTAACACTGATATTCTGTCTCTAAAAATAGCTGAGCATGGTGGTGGGCGCCTATTGTCTCAGCTACTTGGAAGGCTGAGGCAAGAGAATCACTTGAGCCCAAGAAGTTCAGGTTGCTGTGAGCTATGATGCCATGGCACTCTACCAAAGGTGACAAAGTGAGACACTGTCTCAAAAAATTAAAAAAAAAAAATACATAAAGTTTTTTCATGAAAAAAGATTAAATGGACTGGGCACAAGGGCTCAGGCCTGGAATATTAACACTCCGGGAGGCTTAGGCCTGAGGACCATTTGAGGCCAGGAGTCTGAGACCAGCCTGAGCAACAGCAAGACCCTGTCTCTACAAAAAATAAGAAAACCCAGCCTGGTGTGGTTGTGCACACCTGCTATCCCAGCTACTTGGAAGGCCGAGACAGAAGGAACACTTGAGCCCAGCAGTTTGAGGTTGCCGTGAGTTGTGATGACACCCCTGGACTCTAGCCTGGGCAACAGAATAAGACTGTGTCTCCAAAAAATTAAAATTAAAATTGAAAAAGATTATCTGAGTTAATACATGTGATAAGATTAGTACCTGGCATATATTACATGCTTAGTAATTATTTAGCTATTATTATCAGTTTTTGTTACTATGACTACAATTATCATTGCAGATAACCCCTATTAAAACGCAAGAAAGTGGAGGTGATGCCTGTGGCTCAAGGAGTAAGATGCCAGCCCCATATACCAGAGGTAGTGGGTTCAAACCACAGCCCTAGCCAAAAACTGAAAAATAAAAAATAAAAAAATGCAGGGAGGTGGTTACTATTGCTTCCATTTTATAGAGGAGAAAATGGAAGCTCAGAGAAGTTGAGAATGTTGCTTAACATTACAGTTAGTGCTGGCACTGGAATAAGACTCTTGACTCAAACTCCAATATTCTTTCTCCCACTCACCTTACCTTGGCAATGAAAGGCTATAAATAAATGTATCTAAATCAGCAAAGATGTCTTCCTTACATTTCTAACTTCAAAGTGGCATAATAATTGTATGTAAAATAATATTCATCAAAATTAGAAGAGATGGCTACTTTAAAAAAATTGTTAGGCATTTAGTTCAGATAGGACAAAGTCCTTTAAGATTCTAAATCTCTTGCTGTGTCAAATGCTTGGAAGACTGGCAGATTAGAAAGAAAGGGCACCAGTTCAGCTGTCAGAACCTTCGTTTGCATCCTGACATCAGCTGTGACATCTTGGACAATTTATCCAAACCCTCTTTACTTCAAGTGATGACTGCAGGCATTAAATGAAATCATGCGTGTTAGTACAACATGAACTATAGAGCTCTGGGAACATATAAGCTATCACTGTTACCATCACAATCCAGGTGCCAGTAAAAACTGAACATAAGCTCAAAGGCAAAACTGTCCAGCCTTTCTGAAGTGATCCTTTAATAGATAAATGAATTTGAACGAAATTCCTCAGCTCTTTACATCACTTCCATGCCTAGAAACTGTGAGCTAAATAAAGAACAAAGAACAGAGATGTTCACTTGGAAATTCCAACTCGTTTTTCTTCTTTCTTCTTTTTGGAACTGAAGAATATTCAAATATTACATCTTTTCATGTCCTAAGCCTCCATATAGAAACCAGATGAGGAATACTTTTGTTCCAGAGGGCGAGACCCACCATTGCATGGTTGTTAACGAGTGTAAATAGTTTGTTCCCTACACATCACAAAAAACTGGGGCAAGCATAGGGCTCATTTCAGTGAGGAAGTGGAGAGCTTTTCTGCTTTCAGCTGCCTGCAGAACCAGTTAAAAGAGAAATCTGCATGCTTGAACTTTCCCATCCAAATAACCAAAGTACAAAGGAAGAAAAAGGGAATAATAAAATGAGGAAATGGCATGTCTGGCTTACTCTCAGCAGCAACCCCTCCCCCACTATGACCTGCAAAATCCATCCATCCATCCAAAATTCCTGACTACAATCCTACTTTTCTTGTCTGACCAGTCACACCATTTAAAATTGCTCTCAAAATATCTAGTTGGTTTAACTCCCGTATGAATTCCTCAACTTGCACTAAATAAAGAAGCGCTATTTCCCAATGAGCTAGACAGTAAGGCCTCTTGCCTCCTCTTCTCTGCTTTTAGAAAGCCTGAAGTAGGACTGTTAACCCTTGCATAAGAGGTTAGAGGGTCAAATTTATGAAAAACCTGAATCTATCCAGAAAAAAAAGACAAATACTAATTTTTTGAAGGGCACCCCTTCACATACAACAGATCATGAGAAAAGTCGAGCCTGTACCTGGTCACTCCACCAATGGGCTATCCATCTTCATACACACACACACCAATCCACTTACTCTCTCCTCAATAATCAAATGAGAGTATGCTGCCAAAAATCAGCAGAAAGATGAAAATAGGCAGAAAAAAGGTGGGATTCAGGGAAAACAGACAATGCAGAATAATCTTAAAAACAAAAAGAAAGAAAACATTTGGTTAATATCCTCAAAGAGAAAACGGAAACAAGAAGAAATTCTAAAGCAAAATAGTGAACAGAGATCAAGAAAGAACTCCTATATATTAGATACAAGAAATTTTATTTTATTTTATTTATTTATTTATTTTTTTTTTTTTTTGAGACAGAGTCTCACTATGTCACCCTTGGTAGAGTGCAGTGGTGTCACAGCTCACAGCAACTTCAAACTCTTGGGTTTAAGCGATTCTCTTGCCTCAGCCTCCCAAGTAGCTGGGACTACAGGTGCCTGCCACAAAGCCTGGCTATTTTGTTGTTGTTGTTGTCATTGTTGAGCAGGCCCAGGTCAGCTTCAAACCCACCAGCCCCAGTGTATGTGGCCAGAGCACTAACCACTGAGCAACAGGCACCAAGCCAGATATAAGAAATTTTAAAGTATCAGGAAAAAGGCCCAAAGATGAAGTCAGAAAAATAGTTTAGAAAGTAGAACAAAAGAGCAAGGATATAGTAAATAAAAGAGAAAAGAAGAAATTAGAGGCTTCATTTCAAAGATACAACATCTAAATAAGAGGAAATTCAGAAATATAAATACTGGAGCAGAAATAAATATAAATAATAAATAATGGGGAATAAAAGACAATTTCTGAAAAACTGAAAGACATTTCTTCAGACTAAAAGAGCTTGCAAACTACCCAGCACAAGAATTAGAAAACAAGGCCCAGTGTAGTGGTTCATGACTGTAATTCTAGCACTTTGAGAGGCTGAGGCAGGTGGATCATCTGAGCTCAGGAGTTCAAGACCAGTCTGAGCAAGGGTGAGACTCTATCTCTAAAAAATAGCCGGGTATTGTGGTGGCCACCTGTAGTCCCAGCTACTTAAGAGACTGAAGCAAGAGGATTGCTTCAGCCCAAGAGTTTGAGGTTGCCATGAACTATGATGCCACAGCATTCTACCCAGGGTGACAAAGTGAGACTCTGTCTCAAAAAAATAAAGAATCAGAAAAGAACCCACGCCAAGTATATCACTGTAGAATTTAAAAATATGCAGATAACCTTAAAAGTTAACTGGCAGGGGTGGGGATGGGATAGGTCATACACAAAGGTATGAGAATAGGAATAGTATCAGACATCTTAACACTACAAGTGATACCAAAGAGTAATGCCTTTAAAATTGAGTTAATGATGATTTTATTGTAGAATTCTAAACCATGCAAATTATTGATCAAGATTTGGTATCACATATACAAGGATTCAAAAAATTTACATCTATGTACCATTTCCCAAAAAGCTACTGAATGATGTACTACAATAAAAATGAAGACTGAGTTCATAAAACAAATAGTGAACATAAGATAGCAGTGAACAGAAATTTAAAGACAGTAGCTACCCAGTGGACCCAGAAAAAAAACTTCTCTGTATTGTTATTTAGAGGCTCCAGGAAGAAAGTCTGGGCAGGGGGAAGGCAATAATGTGTTTGAGCAGACAGGAAATATATTATTACATGCTTGACAAAGACATTGGAGAGTTCAACAAAAAATAGTGATTGGTAGTAAACAAAATAAAAGTCAAAGTAATTATCAACTCTGGGAAAAACAAAGGGTTATAAGACAAAAAGGAGCCATGAGCACATTTCTCTGTGGGCTCAGCAGTGGAAAATATTTGTATAAATCATAATATCATAAACTTTGACTACTGATTTAATAAAATACTTCATACTGTTAAATAACTTTGATGAGGGGTTGGACAGAAAGGAATTATATGAAGCGTAAGAGAGCTATCGTCTTTCCTCTTTATTCAGCAAGTGAAAAGCAAGTAAAAAATGCACATTTAGGGATACAAGAATAAGTAGCAGGGAAATAGCCAAAAGCATTCTTGTATAAAAATGCATAAATACTTTATAACACATAAATATGATCACTTAAAATATATACCTCTAGGGAGGGGGCCTGAAAGATGAAAAAATGCACTGTTACTTTTTCTTTATAAGCCTCATATTTTTTGGTCTTCAAAAGTATGACTACCTATTACACTGATTTAAAAGTATATATTTTGACAGCTAAAATTAAAAATATTTATAACTGAATGATTTAACTAAACCTGGAGGTCATAAAATAGGTAACTAGCCTCAAACCAAGTCATTGAAATCTTGCATTCTTATAGAAGCATGCTTTCCTCTGCCTTTGAAATTATACCACTTCAAAAATGGCAAAGCTTTGCTGGTACAACAACTGCTTTGATGTTACAGATAGACTCCAAAACGCCTTATGGAACTTCTAATTACTCTGATTTATTACAGGTGCAAATGGAAAGTACTTCTTTGCTGATATTTTCATAACTGATCCAAAGCATAATTTCTATACTGTTTGTGTTTTTAATCATTAGAGTCCACATTAAATGCCAATACTGTAAATTGCTGGTATTGGTCTAATTGGACTTATATCCATTGTTTTTTATATCAATATTTATATACTTGATAAATACCCAAACAAAGCATAACATTTTTTCTCCCAGTAAAGGTAATTCTTTGGAAAGATAGAATCGCTTTCAAAATACATGCCTACAAACTATTCGTTTTCTAAACTAATAGAATGTAGGAACTACTTATAAACCTAAAACTTTTACTAAAATGATGCCAAACCTTCTCACAATTTCCTCTAAAGTTTGGCTTTTGTCTAAAGCAAGCCACACACTTTGCTCCATTAGTTTTCAGTCTTCTGAACTAGATATGTTTAGGCTTAGAAGTAATGAGGTTAGGACTATTCAAACATATGCACTCATGGGTAATAACTGCTAATTAGTATACATGCAATCAAACCCATTTATTGTGGTTTAGCTTTAAAAACAAACAAGTTGATTCAAATGGCATTTAAGAAAAGTGGTTTGTTTACCTCTGTTGGTTTGTAGCAGTCTACAAGAGCTTCCTAGAATTAAAAACACAGAATGTTAAGTTTTATTATTTTAAAATTCAATACCAATTTTACAATGAAATTAATTTTTTTATCTCTATAGTATTATTTTAACACTGTTAAATACTACCTAGAAACACATTTTATTTCAGCATCAGTTAGATACGTGAGGAGAGAAAAAAGTTGTAGCCTTAATAGAATCTGTTCCTCGGGGCACACACACAGGCATGCTCCATGAAAAGGTTTTTGGACAGGAAAATATTTTTTAATACTATCATAGCATTGAAAAAATATGACCCTTGACAAAGTTATGAACACGTTGCTGAGGAAAAGAGCTTATTTTACAGAAGGATGGGGTCATTAAGGTACCCTCCAAGTTGTAGTCTGAAGCCTTCCACAGGAACCAGCCTCCATACTACCATTTTCCTTTAAATGAATGTAACCCAGAGAGGTCCAACACTTTTCATACCTACCCACCTGGTGAATGACTTTTTACCTTGACTTTACGCTCGTCCACATGTATCCACACACCTTTCCCTTGGGCTGCCAATCTGGCTAACATTAAACTAGTTATACTTAAGGTTGAGACCACCTGTGTGAGAGGGTGACAATCACACTGGACTCAGAGAGGAAGAGGTTTGACTGTGATTCAGCCACAGACCAGCTTGGGACATAACCTCTACAAGCCTTGATAGCCTCACCTAGAAACTTAGAGGGTGGGGTGACTTGATGATAGCTTATAAAGTCTCTTTCAAGTTCTCAATTTTAATTAAAAAATATTTTTTAAGATGGGGTCTCACTCTGTTCCCTGAACTAGATTGCAGTGGTGTTATCATAGCTCACTGCAACCTCAAACTCCTGGGCTCAAGTGATTCTCCTGCTAACTTTTCACCACTCCTGGCTAACTTTTCTATTTTTTGTAGAGATGAGTTCTTGCTATGGTGTTCAGGCTGGTCTTGAACTCCTGATCTCAAGCAATCCTCTCACCTCACTCCCAAAGTGCTGGGATTACAGGTATGAGTCACTGTACTCAGCCAATTTTAACAAAGTTTTTTAAATGCCATTATGATTTCCATAAAAATGGTGTCTGCTTTACCATGTTTATTTTACTCTTTATAATTGGGATGCTATTGTCTCTCAACTAAATCTATCAACAAGAAATAATCTTTGTAAGTAAGACTGTTCGCCACTCAAAGGAAGCTAATAATTATTAATACTCATATATTAAACACATCAAGACATTAAAATGTGTCTTTTGATTGCCCTAGTGACCCTTTGCCATTGGTGATAACCTATAGCCATTAACAGTAATTATCAGTGGCCATTAAGAATAATGGCAGGTAAAGGTTAATTGGTTTTAAAAACACTCAAATGCAGAGTTTTAAAATGATAGATTTGACCTCCCATGGGAGGGAAAGTAAGGACTGTATTTTACTGCTCTCCCCTAGGGATATAATAGACCTCTCAATATCCATTATTGACACTTCACTTGACAATGCTGTCAGATGAGCGTCATCCATTAAAAGATGGTTTAATAAACAGAATTATGTCATAAGCAATCTTATCCAGAAATTAATTTTGTGAATGATAGAATACACAGCTTCAAGGCCAGAGCCCTGGGCTTGGATACCCAGTCCTAGCTCAGCCCTTCTCCTTCCCACACAACTCTGAGGCAGCACTTTCTTCCCTGGCAAATGGATCTTTGGAGGCAGGACCAATTCTCTCCCAAGAAAACAAGGCTGGAGAAAGTCAGACCCAAAAGGTGCTTTGAGAACTGACTGTAGCCAAGAGCTGCTTTACCATTGGAGATGCAGTTTACCAGGGTGAATACTCAGCAGCCCTCTGCCTTCCTCTCTGCAAACAGCCACTGCCAACACTACCACAGGGCAGAATCTGTTCATGCCAAGCTCTGGAGACCCAACTGGATTCAGGCATCCAAGATCAGAAGGTTCTAGAAACCTGCTTACCTGTAATTTTAAAGCTCTCTCTTCCTCACTGTCTGCATCAAGAAGATCATCAATGTCAATTTCTACATCTGGCATTTCTTCCTCCTGCAAGGAAGGGGGTGAGGGGATGAGGCATTTAATTTAGTGGGAAACTGAACTGTGCCAAACCAATGTGGTTGAGTTAAATAAATGACTAGATCATCAATTGATAGGGGACGATGGACAAAAAGGGGGAAGTAGACACTGGGGGAAGAGGAGGGAAAGAGGAGAAGAAGGGGGGGAAAGGAAAAGGGAAGATGGGAGGGGGAAGGAGGGGGGTAGATGGAAGGAAGGGAGGAAAAACAGAGGAAGGGAGAAAAGGAAGCAGCGAAAAGGGGGAGCAAAGGAGAACTAAGAGGCATAAGCAGTAAAAATATTTCCAATGTGATCATTTCTACTTTCTAGCAGGAAGCTGCATCTGTAAATATTTAATGGGGGATTAGAAGATCACAGAAAAGCAGCGAGAAGTGCGGTTCCTACCTAATATCCGTGCCTTGCCAGGTGAATCCCCCAATCCTTCCTTGGGGTCTACTTCTCCCTCCCCAGCTCTGGGTCTGTGGAAAACTTGATTCTACCACAGCTTTTTGAGCATTGGCATCTTCCCAGCCCCTGTTACTGATTCAAGAAAGGACGTGTGAGTCAACAGAGATGCCCAGGGTGCTGGGAAAAGATGCCTTTTTCACAGGAGCATCCCTTCATCCCACCACACTGACAGCAGACTGAGGACGCACGAGGCCCCGGAAATTGCTGGCAGCTGCCATGCAACCCCGAAGAGAAGCTGAGTTTAGGATGAAGTTGGGCAGAGGTGGGCAGAACGGGAGGAATAAGAAAACAGGGTGCTAGATAAAATCACCAAGTCTCCAGGTCAAACCATCTCTGAAGCCTGGTGAGTGAGTAAATCCCCCTTTATTGTTTCAGCCTGTGTAGGTCAAGTTTAATATTCCTGCAACCAAAGACATGTAATCCAGAAAAAGAAGGCAAGAAAGACCAATTGGATTCACAAATTGGGAATCTGAACTTCCAACACAAAGTGTACTAGATCTGGGCTAACCTCTCATTTCCTCTGTCACTAAGTCTTCTCTATACCTCTAAAAATGGCATTTCAAGATAAGAGAGTCCTGCAATTTTGCATTTCATCTTCCCATTAGGAGTCACCTGTGCTCAACTTCTGGCCACAGGGACGGCTGAGGAGTGGCTGCAGGAGGCAGAGAGAAAGGGGACACCTGGGCATTCCCCTGGGCTTCACTGCTCTGTGTAAGCTGTTCGCATTGGCTCCCAGGCAAGGCTGACTTTCTGAATATTTCCTTTCCAGCGAAGTGCATGTATTAAGCAACAGTACCCACCCTTCCGTGTGTATGTCTTCCAACACCAAAGTGAGCACCCCAGTATACTGGGGAAATAGGAATACAACCAAGAACTCTTAGTAACACTAGCTCCTGAACACAGGCCCCCAGTGGGCAAGAAAGTTCCAGAAACAATCCTCTCCCTGGATCCTTAGTGACTTATTCCTGCTCCTGTGGAGAATTTCTGTTTAGATCCTCTGTGCGGCTGTTAAGTGGGATAACCCACTTCAAAACCAGTGTTTACTGGTGTGCACGTTTTTAGGTCCCATCCACGCCATGAAGAGAGGCTTCATGTTCCTCAACATAATTTTCATATTCATACTTAACAATCTCAGCAGGAGCGGATGATTGAGAACTAGGAAGCTGAAATGTTTTGATGAGAATAAGGCGGAAGGGTGACCTTTCTGCTACTAGAAGCAGGAGCGGCCAGCAGGGGTCAAGGCCAGCCCTGCCTCTAACTCATTGTGTGATTCTGGGCAAGTTTCTTGACCTCTCTGGCCTAATTCCTCACCTGTGAAAAATGGGATAGTAAATAACAACTACCTCATCAGGTGAATGTATGAGTTAAATTAGCTAACTGGCACTCAGTTCTCAGGATAATCCCTAGCGCACAGCTCAGAAGGCTGAGCACTGATTGCTATTTCTATAAGACGGTAAGACACATTGAAAAGCTCAGGAAAGGAAAAAAAGAGAGAGAGAAGAAAACTGAACATAAACTAGGGAGGCAATTCTAATACCCTTCATCTTATCCAAGTCCAAAATCTCTAAAACATAATAACAGAAGATGAAAAAAGCACATGCTAACGTTTGAAAGTATGTTCTCTCCAAAACCCATGTTAGAATTTGCTCGCCACCGTGGTGGTGGTGGTGGCGGCGGTGGCATGTCTGGGTTGGCATGTGTGCTCTAGGACATGCAGCTACAGACCAATTCAGCTCAGTCATCTACCACATAGTTCCAAACACCCTCAGCAAGTTTCAGCTGACTCTATGCAAGAAAAACCAAGAAAAATAGAAAAATCCACGAGTTTTGATCTGTGTAACAGTCTACCCAGCCTCCCCTTTACATTCCCTTCCTCCTCCCCAAAATAGTCCTTTGGGTTCAGGATATATACATATATATATATATATATATATATTTATGTCACAGGTTTCTAATGAGTCTAGCAAAGGAAGCTGGATACAGAACCTACTAAAAGGAATCCCAGCTAAAGGGAGATGGGTGTTTGCTATTCCTAAAGGAAATAAAAGAACAATCAGCAGCCGTGCCCTCCTCAGAACAGCACAGCAGCAGATTTCCCCGCAGACTTTATCCAAACTGTCTTGATGCCCAGCCAGGTTTGGTCATATGGGCCCACCCGAGGCCTCTGTCCTCTCACCAGGACTGCACATGGCTCTCCCTAAGGGATGCATTTGACACATTGTCCCAGCCCTTGAGATTTGTCCAATGTGGTAAGCACATGTGGCATTTAAATTTAAATTTGTTAAAATGAAATACGGTTAGGAATCCAATTCCTTAGTCACACTGGCCCCATCTCAAGGGCTGCATGGCCAGGTGGCTGTGGCTACTGCAGTGAGGTAACACCCGCATCACTGCAGGAGGTCCCACTGGACAGCACTGCCCCAGGCACTCACCCTCTGGCCCAGACTCAGGAGATGAAGCCTCCCTTCCCATCTCAAAGGGGCTTGACAAGAGTACAGAAAGGGCTGGCACCTCAAGGTCACTCCCACTCCCCAGGGGCACATGGCTTACAGCTCAGCAGCTCAGGGCTCGGTCTTCCAAGTGGGAAAGCTGATGCTAACTGGGCACAGGTCTTCCCGACCGAGTAATGACAACTGTCCCCAGGCATCAGCATCTCCTACCACCCTCCACCGCCCCTCAGTGCCCCTCCCAGACTTGTCAGAGCAGAGGCAGAGTCCACGCTCGGCGTGCACATGGGGCACGTGGGACAGGGGGGCAGAAACAAACCCAGGTGAGAAGGTGTGGAGATGTGGGCAATGGGGGGATGCGAGGGAGGGTCCTAGGAAGCAAAGGCAGTGTGTAGCGTCCCGTGGAGACTCCCGCTCAGATTCGGGATTTCACAGTATTCCGAATGAGGAATGTGGGAGGATTCTAAATTCAACCAAAGTTCTTTCTCTTCTGTGTGTTGCCTTAGAGCAGGGGTCCTCAAACTACGGCCCGCGGGCCACATGCATTGGTGCGAATTGTATTTGTTCCCATTTTGTTTTTTACTTCAAAATAAGATATGTGCAGTGTGCATAGGAATTTGTTCATAGTTTTTTTTTTTTAAACTATAGTCCAGCCCTCCAACGGTCTGAGGGACAATGAATTGGCCCTCTGTTTAAAAAATTTGAGGACGCCTGCCTTAGAGCAATATCGCTGAATTGAGAGAGGATACCCGAGAAGGGTGAGGTCTGGGAGAACAGGTTTTGTCAAGGAGAGCACAAGGATACACTTGCAGGGTCCTCTCCATGGTGACTCAGCCCTTAGGAGTTTGTAACTTCCTGAAACTTGGAAATTTCCAAGTTCTGTGAAATCCTGTAGTTCTATGGGGGCTGGACTAGCATCTCCCGCTTGATTCAAACTAGCCAATGAGAAGGGTACCTGTGGGGTGGAACTTCTTGACTGTCAATAAAAAGGGAAAGATCAAGGTAGCCGGGGAGTGCGGCCATTTGGAATTCTTCTATGCCGTAAGCTCCCAGCTGGTGAATAAAGCCCTTCCTCTTATAAACGTGGTGTTTGGGTGCTCTTTCTCTCCGTTGGGCCTTGTCTTCCTGCAACAGAATGACCTTAGTGACGGAGCAAGTCACCTACAAGGGACTGAACACAGCCATGGCTCACTGTGGTGTCTCAAGGTGTAGTTGCGTTTGGGTA
>CAUYRH010071247.1:0-25309 GCA_963574655.1 Perodicticus potto | reverse complement strand
ATGCATGAAGTTATTACTATCCTTTTTTTATTCTGTGTTTTTTTTATTATATCATGATTGTGTACATAAATGTAATCATGTGGTACAATGTGTTGGTTTTATATACAATCTGAAATATTTTCATCAAACTGGTTGACATAGCATTCATGGCATTTTCTTAGTTATTGTGTACGCTCTACTATGAAGTTATTACTATCTTATTTGACAGCTTTAATTTTTTTTTCAAAGCGTGTTAATAGCAAAGCCTGGCTCATTCCTGATAGGGCCAGGAGGAGGGGCATCTGTCTAGAACCACTTACAGCTATTTGCCAGGACTGAGTGCCTTGATTGTTTTGCTTTTGTCTCTGCACAGTTGGTAGCTGCTGAAATCTAGCCCTGACTGAAACTTTCCCTGAAGAGCCCTTAGGGAACAAATAGAAACATTATATGATTAGCCACATTGTTTTCATTATTAAACAAATCTACACAAAAGGGTAGCAATTAACAGCTTTATCAGCCTGAACTTAGACACCTATCTCTCCTCTTCCCTCAGTATTCCACTTGAAGTGGTGACAATTAACTGTTGCTGGTTTTAATGTCAGCAACTGACAACACTAAATTGGGAATAGGCAGTTCTCTTGGTGGATTGACATATAGCCCTCTGACACATTCTTCTGCAGTTTTAAGGCAAATTCATGCCTAGGGGTTAGAGCCAAAGGGCTTGTCAGAACATTGACTTTAATAGCTGAAATAAATAACTTAAATAACGTCCAAGAACTTAGCTTTGGTGGAACTTTCAGAATCTGAGCAACTCTCCAAGGCAGTGCAATTAATATTTAGTGGTCAGGCTTAGCAGTTGTAAGATTTTTTAAAATATATACATGTATAATTTAATTTATGGTACAATTATTTGCCATGGGTTTATTCTGCATGTCTCTGGCATACATTGGTCCAGGAAAAACTAGATAATGATTTTTATAATAATACTATAATTGGTATTTTGGGGCAAGAACACGTATTTAATTTTTCTTTATGCAATTGTTATTTAACAGTTAATTTCTGAGTAAATCAGAAAATCAATAATAAACCATAATTTTCTAGGTGTTAAAGAAGAGGATAGGACTGGCGCTCTTGACTTCATTCAGAAGATAAATAGCATTTATAAGATTTCATTAACTGTAATGTACTAGAACCTATTTTAACAGTTTTAAAGAAGCAGAGATTGATTCTTTTCCAGCTCATTCATCTTGAGTCATGATGTAGTGAGGCTGTTGTTTTTTCTTCTTAGTTATTTTGATGTCAAAAATAAATGACTGGGGGGAGAGAAGATAAAGGGTGAGATCACACTTGTGGTGCATATTTGAAGGGTCAGGAGAAAACTTCTAAATATGGATCAAAAATGTTTTTACATAGTAAATGAGAAAATATCATGAATGTTATATCAATCAGGTTTATAAAAATATCTCCAATTGTATGTGAAGCCTGCACACTGTACCCCATGACTGAATAATTAAAAAAAAAAAAAATGAAAAATAGGTCAAAGATTTTTTTCTCATAACTCCTTAAAAATATATCAGAAACCATAATTTTATGTGAAAATTTACATCTGAAATATAGAAAAAAGTTTCAGTATTCATTTTATGGTCATCTCAGAATGATATATATATATATGTAAACACACACACACACACATATATACACACACACAAATGTTGTGGAGAGTTTTAAAAAATAACATCTGAAGATATACATGAATTTAAGAAAGAAGAACCTCGTTTTGTAAAAATGACATAAAATAACAAAATGTGAAGATACAATAATAAAAAATATATTACAGGGCAGTGCCTGTGGCTCAAAGGAGTAGGGCACCAGCCCCATGTGTTGGAGGTGGCAGGTTCAAACCCAGCCCTGGCCCAAAAACTGCAAAAAAAAAAAAAAGTATATATATATATATGTATTTATATATATACAGATATATATATATACATATATACATATACATATACATACATATATATGTATATAAAAGAAATGAGAAATTTAAAACCTTAAACATCTGAAAGTTAGAAGTAAATTATCATGAATGTGAACAAATAATTAAGAAGAATAAATAATACTATTCTACTACTATAGCAAAGAACAATGTAGTGTGTATGTCAAGACAGCTGGAATATTTTGAATGGTATCACTATGAAGAAATGTAAATGAGTAAAGAGATGGATATGTCAGTATGCTGGCTTGATAATTATAAAATGCATGAATCCTGAAACATCATATAAATATTTTTAACTATCATATGCCAAATATAAATTTAAATTTTTTGGATAGTAAAATATCAATATTCATATTAAATGATTCCAGAAGAAAAGTAAAATATATATAGAAAAGAGAATGCAAGATATAACAATATTCATGATTGAAGGAGAGAATATAATATCTTTCTTTTGTAAGACCATAGAGAGCACAAAAAAATATTTAATTTGTCTGTAGAGGGTGAAAGATGACTTCCTCCTATTCATAATGAAGGGTATGTACCATCACTTAATGACAGGGATACATTCTGAGAATTACATCATTAGTCAGTTTTATTGTGTCAATATTATAGAATGTACTTAAACAAACCTAGCCTTTATAGCTTACTATGCACCTAGGCTATCCTGTTGCTTATTGGCTACAAACACACACAGCAATTACTGTATTGAATAATGTAGGCAATGATGATAAGTAGCACTATGGTAAGTCTTTGTGCATCTAAGTGTATATATTTTTAAGTTCTATTTCAAAATATTTGGGGTATAAGTATTTTTTGAGACATAGATGAATTATGTAGAGGTGAATTCAAGGCTTTTAGTGTCATTCCCTGAGTAGTAATTAACAATAGGTCAATTTTTAATTTATTAGTAATTTAAGTAATTACCAATTAATTACCAGTAATTTCTAATCCTTTAGTCTTTTCCCATCTTCCCTCTTTCTGAGTCTCAAAAGGTCATTTTACCTCTTTGTATGGCCATATATACCCATCATTTAGCTCCCACTTATTAGTGAACACATATGGTAATTTTTGTCTGTTTGTTTCTGAGGTACTTCTCTTAAGATTATGGCTTGCAGTTCCATCCAAGATGCTGTGAAAGACATTTTTACATCCTTTCTTACAGATAAGTGATAAACTTAGTGTGTGTATATGGTATATGTGGTAAACTTCCATAGTGTGTATATATGCATATAAATATATATGTTTCACACTTTCTTTATCCACTTCTCATATGAGAGGCACTTAGGTTCATTCTATAAATTTGCAATCATGACTCCTACTGTGATAAACATTTGAGTACATTGGTCTTTTGATAAAATGACTCCATTTCCTGAGGTAGATACCCAGTAGTGGGATTGAATGGTAGAACTATTTTTACTTCTTTGAGGACTCCCTATACTGTTTTCCATAGATATTGTACGAATTTAGATTTCCACCAGTATTCTCTTTTCTCTGCATTCTTAACAATCTATTGTTTTTGTACTCCAAAGAGAAGATTTCTTCCTGAAGAAGTTATTTGCAATCTGATACACTCTTTGAAAAACTAGGAGAATGCTCTGGAATAGGCAGGTGATTTCCAGGAATAAACGGTTATATTATTGGGTGAACTTATCAGTCTTTGTGTTTAGATTATTATCTTAATACTAATTAATTATACTAATTACATACTATGAATAATTAATTACACTAATTATTATTCATACATATGCGCGTGAGCATGCGCGCACGCTCTTTCTCTTTCTCTCTCCCGCCCACCCCTCTCCTGGCTTTTCTTTACTTTCTGCTGATAGCAGATATTAGCAGGAGAGCTTACTATTCACGTAGATAACACTTCAATTTCTTCTTCCTTCCTCTCTCTTCTCTGCTCCTGCATGAGTCAGATTTATTCACTCTGAGGTATTTGCTCCATGGATACCACCACTCCTCTCGACCTCAATATCTATCTCAGTGATATCTGCCAAACCCCAGTATCTCTCACTGCAGAAGAAGCCCTAGAACTGCCCAATCTGACATTTGATTTTAAACTAGGAAAGAATTTCCTCTATGATTCACTTTGTCAGAAGGAGTCCTGGGGCAGGGGGAATGCTGCTTATGGAATTTTAATAATTTCTTATCCTTTCAACATTTTATTTTTAAAACAGGTGTCCATTCTTCAACAGCACTTCATTCTGAAGAATACAATTTTTATTCATTGAACTTCTTTTCTTCAAAGTCTAATGTTCAGAATTAGATCTCACTCTACTTTCCTTTAAGATGGAATTACTATTTCATGTTCCTCTCATTTTTTCAGGATTCAGAGAAAAGGAAGTAATGGTATTTTTATGGCATAATTTTAGCCTCAGAAATTTTTATGACATTCAATTGCACCTTGAAATCTCATTAATTCTACTACTCAACCCCTTTCATATAAAAAGTATTCTTACATTAAAAAAAAAAGTAAAACACAGTTCAATTCCTCAAGTTGCTCTCATTCATGTAGTGAGAACACATCTATGTCTAATCATAATCCATGTCAGAATGTGATATGGTCTAAAATTGTAACTGATTAACACATAATGTGATTTGTTAAAATAAAAAGATGACTTTAAAAACTATCATATTCCTTTTTGAGTTATGAAATTATGACAACACACCATAAATATTCTTTTCATGTTCTCCTCATTAGATCTTAAAATATTTCGCTTTAGATTTACAATATTCTGGGAAGACTTGCTTCGTATCACTCTAAATATTGTAAAATATTCATAAATCAGCATGTTAAATTGAAGTTGTAAAGTTATATGAAAGACAGCAACAACTAATACCTTACCAGACACAGATACTTCTGTCCAACCCTTTCAGTGTCTTTTTTTTTTTATTCCTTAGTCACATATTGACAAACTAATATGGCATATTTGTGCTTTTACAGGGAAAGGGACATAATCAATATTTGTTGACATTTTGGCTTGTCACATAATTAGTATATGGGATTAATTTTAATGATTAAAACCTAAAGTCATTTTATAGTGTGTATATTTTTTTTTTTTAAAGAAAACTCTCATTTCTATGCTATCTTTCAGGTCCTTGTGCAAAACTGTCGAAGCAGGAACTTTACTATGGCCTTATTTTTTCATTTACTTACATTACTGCCCAAAATATGATAAATCATTTTCTCTGAAGGCATATTTAAATATTAATGTTCAACTAGTAAATTTTTCTTTTTCTTTCATAGTTTCATATTCTTAAAAAAATTCCTAAAAGGTGGCTTAGCGCCTGTAGCTCAAGCAGCTAACCACATACACCAAAACTGGTGGGTTCCAATCCAGCCCAGGCCTGCCAAACAACAATGAAAACTACAACCAAAAAATAGCCTTGTGTTGTGGTGGGCACCTGTAGTCCCACCTAGTTGGGAGGCTGAGGCAAGAGCATCACTTAAGCCCAAGAGTTGGAGGTTGCTGTGAGATGTGATGCCACGCACTCTACGGAGGGTGGCAGCTTGAGACTCTGTCTCAAAAAAAAAAAAATTCTAAATGGTGCAGGTGATATATTATCTTAGTTCTTGACTACCTACAACAAGAAATTACACATTTAATTTCCAAGATATCTTAGACCATCTATTTTATGTTGACAATACACAAATATTTGCCATCAATTAGTTTTAATTATTAGATAGCTTATGTGGTATTTGTTTTTCCATCCTTGAGATACTTCACTTAGTATAATAGTCTCCAGTTCCATCCAAATATCTGTGAAAGACAGTAATTCATTTCTCTTTAAGGCTGACTAGTACTCCATGTTGTGTATGTGTGTATGTGTGAATTTGTGTGTGTACACATACGTGCCTATATATGTAATATATAAATACATATAATATATATAACACATATATAAATATATATATATTACTTATATATTTATATATAAAGTCATATTGTTATCCCCATAAATTGATGGGCACTTAATGTTGATTTCACATTTTTGCAATTGTGAAATGTGCTGTGATAAGCATTTGAGTACAGGTGTCTTTTTGATAAAATGATTTATTTTCCTTTGTGTAGATATGCAGTGGTAGTGTTGTTGGATAGAATGGTAAGTCTATATTTGTTTTTTTGGAGGACCTCATATTGTTTCCCATAGAGGTATCAATTTACAGCCACCAGCAGTGTATCACAGTCCCTTTCTCTGTATCCATGCCAACATCTACTATTTGTGGGGTTTTTAATAATGGCCATTCTGAGTGGGGTAAGATGATATCTCCTCAAGTTTTCACTTCCATTTATGCAAAGATTAGTGACATTGAGCATTTTTGCATGTGTTTCATTTGTTTGTTGGCCATTGTTATCTTCTTTTGAAAAACTTCAAGTACTTTGTCCGCTTTTTGATGGGATGTTTTATTCTCTCTTGTTGATTTTTTTTTTTTTTTAGTGCTTTGTAAATTGTGGATATTAGCCCTTCATCTGATATATAGTTTGTAGGTTGTCTATTTGCTCTGTTGTCCCCTGCTATGCAGGAGCTCTTTAATCAAATCCTATTTATTCATTTTTATTGTTGCTATAAATGTCTTTGGGGTCTCAGTCATAAATCTTTTGCCCAGGGGTTATGTAGAAGAATTTTTCCTACATTTTCTCCTAAAATTTTCATGGTTTCATGCCTTATATTTGAGTCTGTTATGCATATTGAGTTAATTATTTTTTTCAAGTGGTGAGAGAAAGGAGTCCTCCTAATGGCTATACATTTATAAGCAAGGAGAATTTGCACCCCAATTCTATGAGAAGCCCACGTATACAACATGTAAATAAGAACTTTTCCCTTGGTATGGTAGTAGAGCAACTTATATCAAAATGTTATGAGGAGGTGGAGAATGATGAAGGTCAGTTGTAGGAAAACTTTTTCCAAGCTGTGCACAAGTTCCAGCATGGCATAATATAACATCCAGAATTTCCTGTCACTACAAAATAAAGTGAAAATTCTAGGCAAGAATTTTAAAGGACGTGATGGATTTAAAACATGATGGAGGTCCTGAAAATAGAAGGAGGAGAGCAGTCCATGTGTGGGAAGAAATTCTTCCTTTAAAGGGAACCATAACACTATCAAGCTGATAGGGTGCTATGACCCTGCTTGCAGACAATATGTTTGTATGAGTCCATTGTCTTTTGCTTCTAACAAGATACCTATTCTTTATAAAGGAAAGACATTTATGAAGAAAAGAAATTTATTTTTTAAATTTAAGAAGCTAAGAACTCCAAGGTTGAAGGGAATAATTAGTGGAGTTTTTCTTCTTGGTGGGAACTCTGCAGAGTCCAAGAGGTGGTAAAAAACATCACGTGTCTAGTGAGCTGAGCTTTCTCATTAAGGTTTTTCTTCCTTTTCTTGTAAATCCATTAGGTCCACATGATAAGACTTTAATCTATTAATCTATGAATGCATTAATCCACTCATGAAGGCAAAGCCCTTATGATCCAGCATCCTCCTAGAGTCCCCATCTTTCACTATGCCAAATTAATGATTAATTTTCCAACACTTCAAATTTGGGGGACATATTTAAACCATGACACCATTTTATTTATTTAAATAAAATAAGTTTGTGCTTAAAATCATGTTTGTCTATGCTAAAGAGCAGGCAGGATGGATTACATTTGAGGTTAAGAGATACCATAGAACCTAGACTATCTAGGAAAGTAAGCTTTCCCATTTAATCATTAATACTTGGAATTTATATAATATGTCATTGTCTTTAGGAAAAGAGAAATAAACTCTTTATCTGAAACATTGCTGAAACATTGTCAACATAGATCTTATTTTGCATTAGGTCACAGAGACTACAGTAACTTAAAAACTTAGAAATTAAGTATGCCAAGTTTATAAAATTTTAAATAGTTAAAATAACTGTTGCAAAACACAATAAATACAATGTCTAGGAATTTGTACAAAATACTTATATAGATATGACATATTTATTATATATATTATATGTATTATATAAATATTCGTAAGTGTATATAAATTTAAAGAAAGATATACAGGAAGAGTTGTAGATGCTCATGTTTAAAATCTAAAATAAACATTCACAAAAATTATAGTCATATTTGTTACTTAAGATTATTACAAATAATTATAAGTAAGTGTTTTGAAAGCTAACACATTTTGAAAAACAACTGTACTCAGTAGGCATTAAGCATTAAAATTGTTTTAATAATAATACATAATAATATTGATTGTAATGATGATGAAATTATCATTTAACAAAACTACTGAGAGAATAGAAAAATAATTCTGTCAGAATGAAATATGTTAGATATCATTGATTGCATACGGATACATCTTTATCATCATAAATAATTTATTGAAATAAGAGATAGTTCAGCTATCTCTTTCTTCCAGAACCCTGAGCTTCAGAAAAATTGAATCACTACCAATTTTAATTTGGAATTAATAATCTTTTGAAACTTTTTTGTGGTTGCATGAATATGTGCAATTCTGGCCAATAAAATGTTAGGAAAAGTCATAGAAGAGAATGATTTATTTTCTGTTTGTAGTGGCTGAAACTACCCTTGCCATCTTGCTAGCATTTGGGCATGAAACAAACACTAATAAAAGCAGGATAGAAAGAACATGGTACTTTGAGGGTACTTGAAAGCATTGAGTCAGTGAATCAATCCAAAGGTCACTAATTCTTAGAAATTCTTAAGAGAGAGAGCATATTTTTCTTAGAGTCTAGCCAATTTTGAATGACAGCTTTTATTTTGTGACAAAAGTATTCTAATTATCAGCAGAAAGAACTTAGTAAAGATGAAGGTAAAATTAATTTAATTGAAGAAAAAAAGATGATGAATATGTACAATAGCCAGAGATGTGTAATAAACAATATTAATACATAACCAATTAAAATGACATACAAAGAAGAGTAATATTGTTTAATTCCTGAAATTGATATGAAAGAATGAAACCAAATCAGCTACAGAAAGAATAAAAGAAATTTTAAAGGCCTTCAAAAATAGATATGGAGAATAAAAAACTTAAAACCACAAAAGGCAATGCAATATGACTAACCACTCAAAAAGAACACACCTGCATATTTCTTAACATAGTTTCCTTAAAATTACCATAGAATAGAAATATACAATGTTTAAATTGCAGCATAACCAAAGAATAAATATTTTCTCTGGTATCTTATTCAGAATAGCATAATGTATGATTAGCAGCCTTAAAAAGTATTCTTTGTGTTAGCAAGAACAAGAACCTTTCTCACAAACAAGCAGGTGACAATAGAGTGAAGAAGGAAATGGTTCATTCCTGTTTTAAGAAAGACCACTATGATGTGAAAGTACCAGCCTAGTTCAACACAGGAAATATTGGAGAAAACATTACTCACAAGGACTCTGGAAACAAAAATTATACCTTATGGGCCCGGAGGGTCCTTGGGTTTTTTAAGTGAGCTTTGATAATCTGCAGAATGAAAAGTTGGTATTTAAAAATTTCAAACTAACTATTGAGAATGTTCAGGGTAAAAACTGCCTGATCAAGTTCTGTGATGTTTTTACATATGTACACATATATAAACATTTACATTCCTGGTCTTGACATCTTAAAAAACCCTCCATCTACTAGACAGCACACGTTTCATATGCACACCAATCACCCTAGACTTTATCATCCCAAATATCCATGTCTATCGCACCACGCCAGTATTACCGCTACAATAAATCATTTCAGGGCCAGTTACCAGTCAACTAGAGACCACAGTCTGCTGTAATTATTCAAACTAGCCAATCCTGAAATATTTCCTCAGACCTGTGTTGATTTGGTTACATAAGACCCAGTAAAGGCTTTGGCTTACGCTTTGTTCTTGCTTACACCATGCTGTTGTTTTCCCAGAGTTCCTTGCTTACCACCATGATGTGGTTGTCCCTGAGCATAACATGGTGTGGCCACTTCTCTTGAAAATATGGGTGAGACAGAAAAGACTTGCCAATCAATTAAGTAGATTTAAAATTACTTGATATATGTAGAAAGGTAAAATTTTACCAGTATTTAATAAAAAAATCAATTAATTATATTTCTGGAAAAATTCAGATATTTAAGTTACAGAAACATTTTTTTAAGAAGCTATTTTATGACCGGAGAGGTAATATAAAATATGCTCATAATGAGTGAATAAATATAATCGCAGAGCAAAAAAAAACTATCAAAAAGAACCCAAAGAAACTTCTTGAATTGAGGAACATATGCTTGACACAAATAATTCAGAGTATGGGTTTAATTTTACACTGGAAAAGAGTAAAGTGAATGTCAATTAGTTTGTAGATAGATCAAGAACAATTGTGCAAAAGAATCACCAGAGAAAATAAAAATAAAGATAGAAAAATAAAAGACCAAGCTTTAGCGATGTGATAATGTAAAAATATAACCTGTTTGTATTGAAATAGGTAAAGTAGAAGGAAGAATGAAATAAAGCACAAAATAAAAACACATGGAGTCAGAAGAGAAAGAAAATGGACTGGGTTTTAAACTATATTAAATAAGGCAAGTGGACATTTTTTGACATGAAAACAAATAGGCAAATGAAAAGGATAATAGCACAAAAAATAAACTCAGAAGTCGATTGAAAATTGATTTGGTCATTTTGAACATGCTAATTAATCAGTTTGGAAAGAAGATACCATATAATTAGTTATTCTTAGAGGAGAAAGTAAATATTAAAGACTGGAGGAAAAGGCAAACACATGAATTATATATATATTTAATATACACTTTATATATATATCTAAAATTATTTTTATTAGTACATCTGAAACAAAAGTGTTTGAAAGCATAATTCAGAAAAAAATAGGTTAGTGACTATAACTATTAAAATTACAAATCTAATTTTTGATAAGAAAATTCAAAGATAGAGAAAACTATCTTCAAATTGGTGAAATTTTATTAGCCATGTAAACTCCTTTGAGTCAAAGAGTAAGATAAAATAAAATCTATGTCACTTAGGAGAAAACACAATTGTCCTTAATTTTATAATAATACAAGGGCTGTTTATACTGTTTTTCAAATTATATGGCTAGATACTTTCTGGACAGGCCTTGTGTATTTAACTTCATTTGTAGAATGCAAATTAAAACTACAATGGCACAATTTCATACTGAAGGGAATAATGAAATCTAAGGTCAGTCCAATAAATTTGTTTTCCAGAGGGACCTATTTACATTTGGTCATAATAATTTTTAGAGTAAAGTTTAGGATTATACATTTGGACAAGAGAAGGTTGTGAGTAGGAATGACTGATTTTTAGGGGGTTTAAGTTACTGTTACTAGTAACTGAAGTCGTAGTATAAAAGGGATACATAACAAAAGTTAATCTAAAAAGAGCATATTTCATGGCTTGTGGTAAGATAATTTAAATTCCTAGTCTTTATAGATTTGAAAGAAGTTTAAAGGTCTGTATAGTGAAAATTTAAATCATTGTAGAAATGTGAGTGCTTTTCTTTCATTTAAGAGAAAAAAATTGAATTCATGACTGACTATTAATATGCCTAGGGAAATTTTAATTAATTTTTTACAGTGTTTAACTAATAATTCTTTGAAAATAAATCTAATAATTTAGTATTTTTATTGAGATATATAATCTTTTAATCTATAGATTTATAAATATTTAATAAAGTTGTAAAACCATGCATTAACAAAGCCTAATGCAGCAATCCTTCTCTTTACCTAAAGTAGCCCTTCACTTATTTAAGAATGCTGTTCCTCTGAGATGTGTAAAACTCACCTCAAAATACACTAGCTCCTAATTAGCCCCTGCCCCAAGCTATTAAGCACAGGTCCATTTCGTTCACATATCATCCAACGCACATGCCTTTACTTTAAAAAAAAAAATGAACTATGCTATTCAGTCAAGAGACTAAACAAGTCTTTTATTTTATTAGAGATGCTACCTAACTCCAACTCACATATTTATGAGCAGAAAGCTAAGTTCAAAGGAGAGAAGTTTTAATCATAACCAACCAATAGGTTACCAACCTATTACTGGACCCTGATAGAGATGCTTCCTTTATCTACCATTTAATCTAACACGGCCAAGGCATATATCACAACCCAGGGCAACGTGATCACAACCTTACACTGATAACTTTGTAGTTTTTCAGTACATAAAAATGCATGGCTTCACTTTGAAGTTTGCTGGAATGGTGATTTCCCATGGCTATAAAACTTTGTCAGGTCAGAAGTGTTAGATGTGATTGTGAACACATTCTGGAGTTTGTGGAATGAAAAGACAACTCAGGTCACCATGGCACAGCATCTCACCACACAGGTTACATTCTTCAGTATATTCCTTTTATTTAATTTACACATTTCAGTTCTTTATAAATAATCTAATCATTATCATCCAAAATGAGTTTCAAAAAGGCTGCTAAAATAGTAAATATTTTAAATTTTAAAAACATTTTATACTGTCTAATAATTGCATTGAGGAGCATATAATTCTATACAAAATAAATTTCAAATATTATTATGAAATAAAAAATATGTATTCTTTATAAAAATAAAATTGTTATTATTTGTAAATTAAAATAACTTAATGTGGGACTCTACATTGTTAAAAGCACTTAGAAAACTGTGACCATCTATTATGTTCTTCTTGAGTTTGTCTTAATAGTTTTATTAAAAATTAATTACTTTCTATGTAACATTAAATGTGTTATTAAACCTAAAATAAAAATTTTAAAAATCTGATATTTCAATTTTTTAATAAATGAATCTTGTAAAATTGTAGCTTTGAATGCACTGATTGAAAAGAAAAATAGAATTAATGGAATTTGTGTTTGAAAATCTAACTATGCTCATATCTCATTACCTCTTAATAGTATGAAGTTTTCCTTCTGCTTATTAATCAAATTAAGTAATGTCTATTGTTTTATCTTTCTTATATGTACAAGAAAAGATTGAATTGAAAGTTAGAAAAATTAACTGGAATGAAATATCCAGGAGAGAATGCTTTGTGTGTCAAATTGCTTTCTTTGGCACAGTGATACTAACCAGTTAAATTACTTTGGAAGTACATAGTAAGGGCCGCTTCAGGGTAGCAGATTTGTGTCTTTGCAGAGAGAACAGGTGTGTCTGACCTTATGTTTGTTCATGAATGTTGACAAACACTATGTGAAGTTTTACACTTATAACTTTAGGAAATAGAAACTAAATACAGACTTTTAAAATAAATACATGCTCTTGTGTTTTTTCTTTTATTTTACTTGTAACACAGATGTTACAAAATTACAAAGCCTTAACAGAGAATAAAGAAAAAAGATTTTTTAATCAGTGATAAATGATAAAACCAATAAACAAAACATCTTTGTATATACCACCTTCATTCTAGGCTAGAGCTGCTCACCTCTATTTTCCCACACACGTACTCAGCGTAAATAAGTAATAATTTATCCCAAGTTTCCCACTGACACACTTTCTAATGGCCTGAATATTTTATTCATCTGGATATCCACACAGCATGAGGAAAGGATTAAGTGACTAGACTGCCACCAAGTATTTCTGCAAAATGGGAAGGAGAGAACTGCCACTTCAGCTTATGTAGAAAGCATGCTGTTGGTGAAGAGGGGCGGAGTACTGATTGAATATGAAAAAGAAGCGAAGGACGGGAGAAAGTTGACAGGTCATCTCTGATCATCTTTTGGGTGTGGCAATGTGCTAACACACTCTGCTCATGGTACGTGTGTCTCGTATATTGTTAAATGAGTTCATGGTAGATTGTTAGAAACACAAATAGAGGTCTATGAAACATAATTCCAATTTATTGTATTGAAATATGAAAACAATTCTTCGTATTATTTTAAGTCTAGAAAAAATACTAAACACAAAAAGAGGCTTGGATTTGTAATAAGTGTGTCATTTAACCAAGTGTGTATTGGTTAAATTAAGTAATGTTTTCCTCATTTTAGACTCCAAACCACATAGTTTATCTTAAAGTGTAAAGGAATCCATCTTTTACTGTGAGCCATTAAATCCCATTATCATTAAGTTTTATCTTTAAAACTTTCACTTAGGGCGGCACCTGTGGCCCAAGGAGTAGGGCGCCGGCCCCATATGCTGGAGGTGGTGGGTTCCAGCCAAATAGTACCTGCAAAAAAAAAAACAAAAAAACCTTTCACTTAATTTTTACTTTAGACTTGAAAAATGCTAAGGAAATGAAAGCACTATTAAATCTCTATAATTATCACTTAATAAAAATTATTGGTCCAATTATAAAAATCACACTTAAAGGTACGTATTTAGAAATTAATACATATTCTAGTTAAAAGTCTCTTTTTATTGAGGTGTATTATCTGCAAACTAATATCTCAATTGTTCATTTTACTTTGATTCTTTATTCTTCTATCATGTTTAATGAGTTTTGCATACTTAGTAATTTTTATGTTTTCTTAAGATCCTGAGAAGAGTGTTGGTACCTATAAGACACCCCTAGGCAGATATTTAAGTACTTCAATTTTTTCCCTAGAAATGCTCAACTGAAAAAGAATTAAGAGAATATAATCCTTACAAATCACTGAGCAAAGACACACACCCCCTCACAGTGTGCGTGCTTGTGCAAAATTACTATTCTTTAATTTTTTTAAAGTAAGAAACCAATGATAAAAGTTTATGATATTTTAACAGATGGAGATAAAGAAAAGTATGGAATACCACAGAATCTGAAGCTATTCTTCTATGACTGAGGACGTATTCTACAGAGGTTTGAAAATATCCGCTATTATAGAAGAAATGAGTCTCAGTTGCACGTAATCTTGGAAAATATATATATATATTACATAAAATGCTTGTTACAACGGTTTTGGTGGTGGCACAACTTATCATGAATTTGATTCAGAGTAAGATATGAAGTTCTGTGATAGCAAGTAAACTAAAAGTTCAGAGGTTCTGCTTCCAAATCCATAATATTGAAGTTATGGAAATTAGATAACATTTCAGATTTTTAGAGCAGATTTTTGTAGAGTGGTTTTCAGAACTTCAAACTTTTCTTTAGAAACTTCAACATTCTTTGCCAGTCTGTGCTAATTCATGAATCTTACCACATAAATCAATGTCACAAAAATTCAAAAAAAACCCCAGAATTCCAGTTACTGTTTTAAAAAGTTAAATATGCCAAAAGTGTGATTTTTAGAGTACCATTAAAAGAAACAATGCTTATTAATAAAGAATTATACTCATTCTATATAATTAAGATGTAAACTGTTATTCTAACATTTAATGCCTAAAATTATACATTTATTTTTAAAAGGACAAATGTGATTTTTTAGAAAGGAATTCATAAAATGGCTAATTACAGCCTTATTAAAAATTACCTAATGATTCATGAGGTAAAAGTCTTTTAAACCTGAGGGATTTATCTTCTTTTTAGTTGTATCATTTATTCTTATTTATAATGATTATAGTCTAGCAGATATCATAGTTTATGGGAGTCATCAATAGACATTTGTTAAGCAAATTATTGAATCAGCAAAGGTTCTAGTCAGTATTTAACTCATAATACTAAGTGTTAAGAAATGCTAATATCAGTTTAAATGGAATTTTAGAAAAAGATGATACATCTGAATTTACACATACAAGGAACTTTTATTTTTTTTGAAATTAGATTTTATCCATTACTATTAGTAAAATAACTTTTCTCCTGAACACATGCATAATAAAATTTATTTTTTATTTTTTCCACATTAAAATAGTTACCAAATGCTTGTCTCATTATGAACTATACAATGATACTGGTGGTAAAACACATAGAATGATACTGGTGGTAAAACACATAGAATAAAATTAATAATGTCAATGTGCAACTTTGCACATGTTATAAATTCTTAATAAACCTTTCAAAATGATGACTAAAGATAAATATACCATGCTTATTTCCAATGGTACAAGCAATCTCTGAGTTACAAAATCCTACTTACAACTTGCACTTATGAATGAGAGCTATCATGGGTCATAGGCAAATGTACTTCTTCCGACTTACATACAAATTCAACTTCAGAACAAAACCCACCGAACCTATCTTGTTCATAACCCTGAGACTACCTGTACATAATTTATATTCACAGTACTCATAGTATTCCAAAGGTACTTATATTACAATAAAAATGCTTCAATATACTATCACTACTCAGTTGTGCATTTGTATCCTTTAAAACACTCTATTTTGAGTTATTTGAGAACATTTCATTCACAGAGGCTATTGTCTGGAAAAGACTAAGCAATTGGAAAATGCTTATTAAATATTTTCTCTATTAAAATGCCAATCAATTACATCAAGAGTCTGTTTTACTTCATTATTCTATACTGTTTCACAGAGCATGTACCTGTGAAATAGTGAATGCAAATGAAATAATTACGTTGATCAGTAAAAAAAGATGTCAACAGAAAAATAACCACAGGATTAGATCTTGAAAGTTCTCCATTACAAAGCAGAGAGCAAGAGAGCAATTTCAGTGAAAGTGCAGAGACAGACACCTGTGAGGTCACCGTGAGAAGACAATAATAACTTAAATAAATTTTCTTCTAATCTGGTGAAATTTAAAGACAATAAATATATCAGTCTTATTTGTAACACCAAGGGCACTCTTTGTGCCTTCTGCATGGTACACATTTAAAATAAATTTCCATTTTCACATACAATATGATCTATTTATCTGCCTTTTTACTAATGGAGTTGGAGGAATGAAGCAAAGAATTGCTTGTTTTATGCTTTGACAATCTATTTCTAGTGATGCCTGTGATAGGGTTAGGGACTTTAAATACTTTTAGTCATAAATTTATTTCTCTTATAATACTTACCAGTATTTTTATTTATTATAATTTTTTTCTGTTGTAAAATTGATATTATCAGACAATATTTAAATATAATTGCTCTATATATCCATTTTCTTTTCTTTTTTCCTTTTTTTTTTTTTTCAGACAGAGTGTTACTAAGTCTCCCTCAATAGAGTGCTGTGACATCACAGCTCACAGCAACCTTGAACTCTTGGGATTAAGTGATCCTCTTATCTCAGCCTCCCAAGTAGCTGGAACTACCAGCGCCAGCCACTACGCCTAGCTAGTTTTCTTACAGTTGTCATTGTTGTTTAGCTGGCCCAAACTGGTATTCGAATCTGCCAGCCTTGTGTATGTGGCTGGCGCCGTAACCACTGCAATCTGGGCACCGAGCCAGTCTATATATCTATTTTCTATTCCTATGTATTTTTGTTCTCATTACTTTTACAAAGTTTTCCCTTGTGCTTTCTTTTATTATAGTACACATTTTTAGTATGATGCATTTAAACTGAAAAGAAAAAAGAAAAATTAAGGTTATGGATTCTACATCTGGTGATATATTCTAATAAGTTTATTATATAACATAATAAATAGTTTTATTCATGATTATAAGAATTATGTAATATTTTTAAATGGATATCTATTGTTTTTGAATCATTAATGATTTATTGCTAATATTTTTGCATTAAATTAGGAAATGTGAGTTGTAAAATATTCATCAAATATATTGAGATTTCCTCTGTAGAAATATGTGCAATTCTTTTACATATTCTGTTACATGGAAATATACATATTTATCAGTTTTATAACACCCAACATAATGTATTGGAAATTAGAACTTTTCATTTTATAATATTGAAATCTAGAGGCTTTATTATTTTACAAAAATTATGGTATTATAAAGTAATCAATTAGTGGACTACCATCTGAAGTCAATATAAAGGTTACTAGCAGCGTTTATAAACTATATTGTGATGTTTTCAGGAGCATTCTACTGCAGTAAAGGGTTCTAATGCATTAATATACTCACTATTATTGAAAATAAGAGAATATGATAAAGTTAAACTAAAATAATCAATTTTTTTTTACTTAATTGAGAATGTACACTACCAAGAAGTCGTGCTATGTAGATCATTTGTTTTTCAAAATTTCAGGAACATTAAATATGTACAAGAAGGCAAGCACGGAAATACATGATCTTCATTTGTTTCGTTTTGGTTTTATAGTTTGCATTTTAACTATAATGACAAATCACTTTCAATGGATAGTATTCTACTTTTTAAAATAACTATAAGCTATTTTCTTTTCTTTTTTTTTTTTTTTTTTACTTTTTTCTTCTGTTAAATCATAGCTGTGTACCTTAATGCAATCATGGGGTACAATGTGCTGGTTTTCTATACAATTTGAAATATTTTCATCCAACTGGTTAACATAACCTTCATGGCTTTTTCTTAATTATTGTGTTCAGACATTTATATACAAGCTATTTTCAATACTTTCATTCCTCTCAAAAAAAAAAAAAAATTAGTAGCCAGCAATGTACCTTGAGAATACAATCAATAATGAACATGCACTCCAAGATATATTTACGTATATTCGCAATAGATAATTCTATTAACATTTCTTGCAAGAATATTTTAAGTAATACTGGGTTTCTTCCTTATTGGATCATACTATTAATTTTAGAACAATAATGAGGTTGTATATTTTAGCTAATAAGTAAACAAAAATGATAGGATGACATTATTTAGCGTCATTTATCATAGAGGTCTCAATGTTCAACTGCAACTCTATTAGAGATAACTGAAGGGTCAAGAATGATGAGAAGTGAGACTAAACCATTAGTTTAATAATAGTAGATGTCACAAGTGTCCTTCCTAAGTGCAGTATCAATGGAGCAATGAAAGTACCAGCCTCATTTATATTGGTTGAAAAAAAGAAAAGATATAGGAAGTGAGTTTGGATTTCACGTATAGGAAGGTTTTTGTTTCTGTTATTGTGGTGTGGTTTCTGGGTTTTGTTTGCAAAGGGAAGGAGGAAAAAATAGGGCAGAGAAAGGCAAAGATCGGTCCTGAACATTATTTAAAGATAAAAAATAAATAACATTTAATTGAATTGAATGCAAGTTTCTATTTGGGTTATAGATTTTAAGGAGTGTAGCCTGGAGCCATAGCTGGCTGTATTCAGAAACAGGGGTGACCAGAATCAAAATTACAAGAAGTAGTTAATGGTGTAAGTGTGGATGTGAATGGTTGAGCCTGGTGCAAAAGACGGGAGCACAGAATAAAACAATGTCAAGGAAATAAGATGCCAAGATATCAGTAAAATTATTTTGTTACTGCAATCAACACAGTGGAATAGTGTTAAAAAAACAGGGGAGTATACCCAATTTTAAAAGGTTAAAATTTGTTATCGTAATAGTTGTATAAGAGCAACAAACTAATATTTTTCAAACAACTTTCCTGGTTTTACTATTAGTATACTGAATTATTTAAATACAGTAGTAAAGATGCTCTGGCTACACTTTATTGTGCCATTTAACATCTGATTATAGTATCCCTTTCAGAGGGATATACAGAGATAAAAGAATACAAATAATGGTAATTTCACACTTATTCTTTGGAACAAGGGGTTAACCACTCCTTCTTCCTTAGTATTGAGACATGGGTGTTCTCCTGGGATGATTCATAATTCTTCTACCATTGATGTCCCAGAAATATAGCTGAAAAATATAGTTCCTGTCTGTGGTTGTTATATAAAAATTAGCCAAAGAAACAACAACCCCCAAGTAAACTTTCAACTGTAGTCTTAAGGGAAAATAGGCTGTAATAGATAAATTTTTATCAGCACTAGAGTTGTAAGATTCCATTACTTAATTTTTAAAAATAAATTTGTATCCATCAAACAAAAATATCACAAACAATATTCAAAAGCCAATTGAGATTTCTTGAATACATGTTTGCTGATAAACTTTTTCTATAGATAGCATGCATTAAAAAATTAGACTCTGTTTCTAACATAATTTCAGTTTAAATTATAAATGTTTTTATTGCACTGTTATTTTAAATAGTAAATGCAATACTTTCTGACATATAAATAATCTAAATTTTACCTCTACTATATTTTGTATAATAAGTTGTATGTAAGATTGTAAGACATGTTTTCCCAAATATATTTCATTAGCTATTTAATTATTGTTTTCTTTTTCTCATCGTATTATTTCTTAGACTAATGACTCAAAGATAGTAATTAGGACTATTTCTATTCATCCCTACATAATAAAGATGATAGCACTCACCTAAAAAACAATGTACAAGGTAGTGAATAAAATTCTGTTGTGGCCTAAGTAGGAAAGAAAATCTTACTCTTTTCGAAATAAAATCTGTTTTATACCAATATTTGTTTTTTTAGCACCTGATAATATTGCAATTTATTTCTTGATTGGAATGCAGAAATTATCAAATTTAAGTAAAAGCTTACAACAATCATCATTAAGAATTTAATTTCTATTTAAAACCGTGCTTAAAAAAAAGTGTATGCTGTAAATGTTTGTGTGTTTGTATATGTGGATTCACATATATGAAAAGGGAAAAAAGGTTGATACAGCAACAAAAACATCCAAGTGTACAAACCAAAGAGACAGTACAGTGACAAGTATTTTGTACCATTCATCATCAAGTCTGCATTGGCTACAGCATCCCATTAAAAGTCATATAAATTACTGTCCACTTTCACTTCAATTGTTGGAAAAAAATTACTTGAACATCTCTTGTGGATTAAGTTATCTCTGTGCATACATATCAATCATGCCAAAAGAAACCACATTACCCCCCAAATGCTCATAGACCCATATTCTTCATTCATAATAACACACATTTCATCTACAGACATTTAATAGTGTAGTGCAGTTAATATGTTTCAAAGATGACCCTATAACACTCAGGATTATTAACTACAACAAATCTGAACAGCAATTCAAGGCTGCTAGTTTCTTGGCAGTATAGTAGATCATTTTAATTCAAGATATACCTGATATGTTTCAGCTGCTCTCTACTTTAAAAGGCAATTTCCCCTCTTACCTTCTCCTCCTTTCTTCAGGACTAATAAAAGAGTCAGAACCTTATAGTAACTTTAGTTACTGTAGCTATGGAGTGTTTAAATCTGTCCTGGTTTAAATGTATCTTTAGCTACTTACAGTGTCTTTTCTAGTACATGTCCCCTTTTAAAAATCCACAGAATTAGTTTTGCAAAGGCATTATTACAAAGCTTTTCTTTCTTTTTTTTTTTTTTAATTTTGAGTCATAGTCTTACTGAGTATCCTGATGGTTGAGTGCTGTGGCCTCACAGCTCACAGCAACCTCATCCTCTTGGGCTCAAGCGATTCTCCTGCCTCTGCCTCCCCAGTAGCTGGGTCTATAGGCACCAGCCACGACACCTGACTATTTTCTTGCCTTTTTTTTTCTTTTTTTGACAGACCTAGCTCTTGCTCAGGCTGGTCTTGAACGCCTGAGCTCAGAAAAAACCACCCATCTCAGCCTCCCAGAGTGCTAGGATTACAGGCATGAGCCACCAAAAAGTAATTCTTCTATTGGGTACAATGTAGGGGTTTATGCATGCTTCCTGGGTGAAGGACTCAACTGCAACTGGGACTTCACCTTATAAATGTGAATAATGTAACCTAATAGCATATACCCTCATGGGGCAGACACAAATATAAAACTGACTGTATCCAATAAATGTAATCAGTATAAGCTAACTCTTTGTACTTTGCAATGAATCCCAGAGAACAATGGGGGAACAAAAAGCAATCCAGCTATAACTTCGCAACTGAATTTCATTCAGAACTGCCATAATTGGACTGAACTGAATATTGCAGGAAAAAAAATTAAACGAAATCAAACAAACACACAAAACAATAACCCCTTGTATATGATGCACCATCAAATCAAATGAAGCATCTCTCTATATACAGGGGATCCAAAAGTCAACACTAAAGTCACCATACATTGGGAAAGTGGGAAACTGTACCTAATTGTACCTTTATATTCAAAATTTTCATTACAAAGTTTTACAAAAGATGATCAACATGTAGGGAATATTTTGTAACTATTAACATGAATTTTGTCTGTAATTATATAAATCTTATCTTGAAAGTTTAAAGATGTACTTTTTTTATTTTTATTTTTATTTTTTTTTTGAGACAGAGCCTCAAGTTGTCACCCTGGATAGAGTGCTTTGGCATCACAGCTCACAGCAACCTCCAATTCCTGGGCTCAAGCGAGTCTCCTGCCTCTGCCTCCCAAGTAGCTGGGACTACAGGCACCCGCCACAACGCCCGGCCATTTTTTGGTTGCAGATGTTGTTTGGTGGGCCCGGGCTGTATTCGAACCCCCCAGCTCAGGTGTACATGGCTGGCGCCTTAGCCCATTGAGCCACAGGCGCCGAGCCTGTGGTATTTAAGTTTTAATAAATGTTCATTATGTAATGCTTGACCAGCGTTTTGAACTTTTAACTAATGGTTCTATTTATGTTTTTCTCTTGGCATATGCCATCAGATATTTACGAGAAATTTATTAGATTAGCAAATGAATTTATAAAAAGCCTTGACATAACATTACATTTGTATGTGAGAGGAGCAGAAATCCTTTTTTAGGTATTTTCTTAGGCAAAAGATGTCTACTAAAATTTTTCTTGGCATCTTCAATTTAAAGGTAATACATTCACACTTCCCCAAATCATGTAGAAGATATTCGTGAATATCTGCTTCTTTTCTAACATTCCAGCACAGCAGCTACATAATTCTAAAGTCAGTCATTTGCTTAAATAGAACGCTTTTTAAAAAAGCAAACATGCCATACAGACTTTATTAATTTCATAAAAAGGGAGCTATTTTTATCAAATATACATGTTAGAAACTATGAACACAGGGGTTTCAAGAAATGAATGAGATTGTACCCCGAATTCTGATATCCCAGCTAGAGGAGCAGGCAGTGAGTGAGTCCAAGGCTGCAGGCATTTTTCAGGACAGAGTTGTGTGCAGAGCGAGTCCAGAAGAGGGAGCAGCTAAACTAGAAAAGCAGTGTACTGAGCAGATATAATTAATTGTCCACAGAAGCCCTATTTTAAGGGCTCTGTGTAATATCTTGCTGCTGGCTGCTAGCCTTTCTTATTCTGATTTATTCTTTCCACTGCACGAGTTCTAGAAGTTTTCCAGACCATAGAATATTGGAACATTTCAGCTAGGGCCATGTCCTGTGCAGTGTGGCATAGGAAAAACTGGATAACTCAACACTTGATAAGCTCAGCGTGGCGGTGTTATTAGTTGTGGTACAGAGGTGTGGGGGGGGATTTGAAAAATAGATATTAGTCAGATTATGTGGTGTACTTAGAGTTTGGGAGTTGTACAAAAATTGAAGAACAAGGTGTTATTCAAACTGGAGTGAGAGGATCAGATTTGTTTCTTAAGTGGATATTCTTTAGACAAAATGAGCATTGAATCAGAAGGAAACAGGTTGGTGGCCAAGAAAAACTTCGTAATAAATTCCTAAATTAAGGAGTTATTTTTTTAAGGATAGTTAATTGTTTGCTTCCTTGGTATATACCCTTTTTATTGTATGTTGAATAATTTATCATTTAAAAATCCCCAAGAAAGAAATCTAAAAATATTCGGTGATCAGTGAGCATTTTCAGTTAATCTCGTTACTATGTTTTTCTACTGTGTTTTCTTAGTTGCAAAGAATTTGCTGAATCTAAATTTCTATTATGTTTGTGTAATTTTATTCTTTTGTTGTTTGACTGTTTGAATTCATCATAAATCACCGTAAAGTTCTGTTAGCTCAAATTAATTATACTTACATTTGTGCTTATTTGCCAGTTTGGTATTATAAAATTGATATGGGGTGGTCACTAAGATCTTTGATTTGTTTAATGCCATCTACTTCAGCAATATCCTCTGTCAAGGGAAAATTAAGTTTATAATGTGAAATAATCTTGTTTACTTGCCTAACCTCTTTGAAATAGTTTGCATTTCTGTTTTATATTTCTTTCGATCTATGATGTTATGGGGTGTTCTAACATTTCACTTAACTGATAATATATTTTTAAATGTGAAATTATATATATAAAATTTTAAAAAACTGTATTCAACATATTAGAAAACTTTGGTAATTTTCTGACTTTTTGTTTGTTTTCTACATACTAATATAGCAACATTTTGCCCCCCTCCTTCCCTTTTATGTGTGTATTTTCAGAATACTGTTGTGGAGGCTTCTATTCAAATTCCTCCTTCCCTTTTCTCACGAAAGCAAAAAAGAGAAATCAGAACGACGGAAGATTCTGCCTATAAGCTTCAGCTCATTGCATTCCGCAATGGAAAGCTTTTTCCAGCCACTGGAAATTCAACCAATCTGGCCGATGACGGAAAACGACGCACAGTGGTGACCCCCGTGATTCTCACCAAAATAGGTTTGTGTGTGACACGTGTTACCCCCTAGTCGCTGGACAGTTGGGCTATATCGTTGACTTCCCCCCCCCCCACTGCTTAGTTTTGTCCGTTTTGTCTTTTTAAGAAGTCACCAGCGAAGAAAGATCTTGCAGTGTACCCACTAGTGTGGGAGTTGGCATTGGACTGTTTATGAAGTTTGTTTCAGAAATATTTCTCTTTCTCATTTCCTCCAGATGGTGTGAATGTCGATACCCACCACGTCCCAGTGAATGTGACACTGCGTCGAATCGTGCATGGAGCAGATGCTGTGGCCGCCCGGTGGGATTTTGATTTGCTGAATGGACAAGGAGGCTGGAAGTCGGATGGGTGCCGGATCCTCCACTCGGACGAGAATATCACCACGATCCAGTGCTCTTCCCTCAGTAACTACGCGGTTTTAATGGTATGGCAGCTGTTAGCTTCATGCATAAACACTGAGCATCCTGACTTTTCCCTATGCCTAATTAAGCTCACATGAAGTTTTCTTTTGTAACTTTTAACATAATTTACTTCTTTTAATTATGTAAGGGGTGATGTTTGGTGTAGTTCTGATGAGAAAGGAAAATTGAGTTACTACCAAGTGAAATGTATGGGATACATTTCATAGAAGAAGTTTCAATAAACCTTATAAGGGAATCAATCCCTTTTTTGTTGTTGGGGATTCATTGAGGGTACAAGAAACCAGGTTACACTGATTGCATTTGTTAGGTAAAGTCCCTCTTACAATCGTGTTTTGCCCCCCAAAGGTGTGGCACACACCAAGACCCCACCTCCCCGGGAATCAATTCTTTGACTTGAAAATTGGAGAGGTCGTGGATTTACAAAGACAAGTTCTCTACACCTAGAAAGAGTGATTTATTTGCTCAAAGATACATAGTGAATAATGAAAGATTTTCCTTCTGTACCTTCTTAGGACCAGTTCCCACTCCATATCATAATTATTAGACTCTGTTTGAATTTGAAATTAACAGTGATAATTTCAGATTTGTCATTATAAGTGACGGTGCTGACACAAAGAATCTTTCTCTCTCTCT
>CAUYRH010071244.1:0-16905 GCA_963574655.1 Perodicticus potto | reverse complement strand
GGTACTAGTTCCTCTTGAAAGGTTTGATAGAATTCAGATGTGAAGCCATGTGGTCCTTGACTTTTGTTTTTAGGGAGATTTTGTATTGTTGATGCTATTTCAGTGGTTGATATAGGTCTATTCAAGATTTCTAATTCTTTCCGGTTGAGTCTAGAAAGGTGGTGTGCTGCCAGGTATTGGTCCATTTCCTTCAGATTTTTATATTTCTGGGACTAGAGATTGTTGTAGTAATCATTGAGGATTTTTTGAATTTCTGAGGTGTCTGTTGTTATTTCTCCTTTATTGTTTCTGATAGACGATATTAGAGATATTTTACTTTTCTGTTTCTGGTTAGATTGGCCAAAGGTTTATAAATTTTTGTTAATCTTTTCAAAAAAACAACTTTTTGTTTCTTTGATCTTCTGAATGACTCTCTTATTTTCAATTTCATTTAATTCTGCCCTAATTTTCGTTATTTCTTTTCTTCTTCTGGGTTTTGGCTTGGAATATTCTTTCTTTTGTAGCTGCTTGAGATGATCCATTAAATTGTTGGCTTCCTCTCTTTCTGTTTTCTTGATGAAGGCTTTGAATGTTATAAATTTCCCTCTTAGGACTGCCTTTGCAGTATCCCATAGGTTTGGATAATTTGTGTCTTCATTGTCATTTTGTTCCAAAAATTTGGTGATTTCCTTCTTAGTCTCATCTTTGACCCAGCTGTCATTCAGCCTAAGATTATTTAGCTTCCATGACTTTGTTTGAGTATGAAGATTTCTGTTGCTGTTGAGTTCAACTTTTATTCCATGGTGGTCCGAGAAGATACAAGGAATAATTTCTACAGTATTAAATTTGCTGAGGTTAGACTTGTGTCCTAGGATATGGTCTATTTTGGAAGATGACACGTGGGCTGATGAGAAGAATGTATATTCAGTTTTATTAGGGTGAAATGTTCTGTAGAGTTCTTTAAAGTCCATTTGCTCTAGGTTCAGGTTTAAGTCTAATATTTCTTTGTTTAGTTTCTTCTTTGAGGATCTATCCAAAACTGTCAAAGGGGTATTAAAATCTCCAACTATTATAGTGTAGGAAGATATCAAGTTGTTCATATTCATTAGGGCCTGCTTCATGATTGAGGAGCATTCTGGTATGATGCATAAATGTAAATTATCGAAATGTCTTCATGTTGGGTGTTTCCATTTACAAATATGTAGTAACCTTCCTTATCTTTCTTTATCTTTGTTGGTTTAAAGCCAATTGTATCTGCTACTAAAATTGCACCCCCTGCTTTTTTCTGGTTTCCATTTCCCTGTATTATACAAGTCCATCCCTTCACCCTGAGTCTACTTTTATCCTTTAAGGCAAGATGAGATTCTTCTATAAAGCAGATATCCAGTCTGAATTTATGCATCCAGTCAGCCAGCCTGTGCTTCTTTAGAGGACAATTTAAACCATTCACATTAATTGAGAGAATCGATAAGCCTGGTTGTGTTTGGGGTATCATGATTTTGAGATGTCCAGTGGACATTTTTAATCCTTTCACCACTGTGGAAGTTGGGTTTTATTCAAAAATTTCTGGGTGAGTTTACTTTGGAGGTAGAGCATTCCACTGTTCATTGTGGAGGATGGGTCTGAGAATATCCTGGAGAGCTTGTTTAGTTATGGCAATTTCTTCAACATGTCTATGTCATTAAAGTATTTGATTTCTCCATCGCAAATGAAATGCAGATTAACTGGATAGAGGATCTAGGGCTGGAATTTATTTTGTTTTAGGAGACTGAAAGTCAATGACCATCTTCTTCTGGCTTGAAACATTTTGGCTGAGAGATCTGCAGTCATTCTGATATTTCTCCCTTTGTAGATGATGCTTTTTATATGTCTGGCTGATTGCAGAGTTTTCTCCTGCATATTGACTTTGGCAAAGTTAATCTCAATGTGTCTAAGAGATGCTTTATTTGGATTGAGTCTTGCTGGGGGTCTGAAAATGTCTGTTATCTAAAGTTCTGTGTTTCTTGCAATGTTTGGGAAATTCTCCTCCACAATCTCTTGGAGTAGAGCATCTGTGCCTTTAGGACCATCATTTTCTCCTTTGCGAATTCCTATAAGATGAATGTTTGATCTCTTGGAGTGATCCCACAACTCTCTTAGGGAATGATCAGTTTATGCTCTCCATTTGTCTGCCTCTTTGAGTGTTTGAGAACATTCAAAAGCTTTGAACATTCAGTTTCAGACATCCTTTCTTCTGCCTGGTCAACTCTATTACTGAGGGACTCTACTATATTTTGGAGCTCCTCAACTTTTTCGTTTCCTTGAGCTCTACTATCTGTTTTCTCATTATATCCATATCATGGATGAATTGGGCTTTGAAATCATTAATTTCTTGAGACAACTTTAGAACTACTCTTTGGAATTCAATTTCTATCTTTTGTTCCATTCTATTTATCTTATTTGCAATCCATATTCTGAATTTCTGATATTGCTGCCATTTGTCTATGCATGGCATCTTCAGTTGTGTCTCCTTTGTCATTTCTTAGGGGGGTTGAACTACTCTGGTTATTCATGTTGCCAGAGTTCTTCTGTTGGGTCCACACCATGTTTATTTTCCACCATTTGGTTATTACAACTGGTAGGGTGAGATTGAATTGGGGTTCTCAGGTAGTAGAGATTTCCCCTTACCAAAGCACCAGGCTTTATAATTGTGGCTTATCTCCTAAATCCTTACAAAGGCTCCTTTCAGAGTTTTAGCTGGAGACTGTGAGGACCTTCTTGGTGAGATAGCGCAAGCTAGCTCTATTTGGATATCAGCCAACCTCTATCCTATCCTAAGAAACCACACAGTATTAGGTTTAAATCTCAACTGTGAAGAGATACCAATAGCTGCAGCACCCAGCCCTAACCCTTCAGTTCTCTTCCACTACAGAACTTCAAAGGCCAACCTCAGAATGTCCCCAGTGGACAGCCCCAGACACAGGTTCCAACTAAATTGTCTCAGGCAATGCAAACCCTTCCCAACAGAGAGGGATTCAAGGGTCTCCCAGAGCACAATTGGAGCCAGGGATCCACTCTCCCACCTGCCAGACTCAGTCCACACTGTTGACTGCTGCTCTGCTCACAGGCCCAGCTGGAACCAGGGACCACACCCCCACCCACCAGTCTCAGTCCACACCCAGCTAGCCTCTGCTTGCCAGAGCAGTTGGTGTCCAGGGACCACGCCCCCACCTGCCAGTATCAGTCCACTTCCTGGAAACTCTCTGTTTGCAGGCTCTGTTGGAGTCAGGGCCCCGGGCCCCATCCTCCAGTTTCAGTGCACACACAGCTAGCCTCTGCTTGCCAGACCAGTTGAAGTTAGGAGACCATGCTTCCACCTGCCAGTCTCAGTCCACTGCCTGGCAAGCCTCTGTTCACAAGCTCTGTTATAGTCAGGGCACCGCACTCCACCCTCAGGTCTCAGTCCTCACCTGGTAAGCCTCTGCTCACCAGTCCCGGTGGAGACAGTGGACCATGCCCTAGCCCTCAGGTCTTGGTTCACACCCAGTAAGCCACTGCTTGAGGTATCTGTTAGAATCAGGGGGCCCACACCATTGCTCTCAGGTTGCAGTCCACACCTATAAAGCCTCTGCTCACAGGTCCAGCAGGAGATAGGTACCAGCTCTTTCTGGCAAACTCAGTCCACACAGGGCAACCACTCTCCCGCTGTGGATGCCATCAGAGCTTAGGGTTCTGCACCCCATCCTGCCAGACATAGCCTGAACCAAGGGTCAACACTACCACTGGCTGGGCATAATCATAACCAGGGGACTGCTCCTCCTCTGGCTGAGTGTCCCTTTCTTCCCACATCCTCTCTTCCCTGTTAGTCACAGATTCTTTCCTGATGGTTGGAAATTCACACTATGCCCAGATTTCTCAGGACAAGACCAAACACTCTGTGCTCTGCAAGGGGCAGAACTTCAGATTGCCATGTGTGGGGGAAATGGTGGACTGGGAGTTTGGACTTGTGGAGGGAAATATCTGTTCAATTTTATGCCTGGAACGGTGGTGCCTAGGTTCATAAGTGGGAACTCCCCAGAGAAAGAGACCTGGAGTTTAGAGGCTCCCTACAGTGAGGTAAAATGAGAGGTCTTTTGTTCCCTGCTCGTTCACAGATAGCCTGCAGCAGGCCCCCTGCTTGAAGGAGGGGTCTACCATCCTCTAGTTGATTGGCTTTGCACTTGTAATTTGTTTTCTTGAATTCTATTCCTTGGAGTCACAGCTTACCAAACTTCTTTCTTGGCTCAGCTCCCCATCTTTGGCTTCATAGAGTCCTATTCCATCCAATTTTTCTTCCTCTGCTCAGGAGCCTCTGCTGAGGGTTGCTACCAGTCAGCCATCTTCCCAGAATTCCTATCCACCATCTTTTGATAGTTTCTGTCTTCATTATCATTTTGTTCCAGAAATATAATTATCTCCTTCTTGATCTTGTCTATGACCCAGCTATCATTCAGCATAAGATTATTTAGTTTCCATCATTTTATTTGAGTATGAAGATTTCTGTTGCTGCTGAGTTCAACTTTTATTTCATGATATTCTAAGAAGATGCAGTGGATAGTTTCTATTCTTTTGATTTGCTGAGGTTAACCTTGTGACTTAAGGTATGATCTATTTTGGAAGATGATCTGTGGGCTGATGAGAAGAATGTGTATTCAGTTTTATTAGGATAAAGCATTCTCTAAATATTTGTCTGTTAAGTCCATTTTTTCTAGAGTCTTGTTTAAGTCCATTATTTATTTGTTTAGTTTCTGCTTGGAAGATCTGTCCATTACTGCCAATGGGGTGTTAAAATCTCCAACTATTATAGTGTGGGAAGATATATTATTCAAATCAGTTAGGGTTTGTTTTATATATCGAGGAACATTCTGATAGGGTGCATAGATGTTAACTATTGAAATCTCTTCATATTGTATGTTTCCCTTGACCAGTATGTAGTGTCCATATTTGTTTATCTTTCATTATTTTTGTTGGCTTGAATCCCATTGTATCTGAATACAAGAGTGCAACCTCAGCTTTTTTCTGCTTTCCATTTGCCTGGAATACCATTGCCCATCCCTTTACCGTGGAGCCTTGTTTTATCTTTTGAGGTAAGCTGAGTTTCTTGTATCCAGTCAGCCAGCCTATGCCTCTTTAAAGATTTCAAACCATTCACATTAATTGAGAGAATTGATAGATGTAGCAGAATTTTTGTCATCTTGTTTTTCAGATGTTTTTAATTTTATGCCTCTCACCATTGTGGAAGCTAGGCTTTGTTCTTTAATTTCTGGGTAGCTGTATTTTGGTGGTGTACCCTGCTATTGATTGTTATGAAGAATGGCTCTGAGTATTTCCTGTAGAGCTCCTCAAGTCATGGCAAATTTCCTCAGCATGTGGATGTCAATGAAGTATTTCTCCATCACAAATGAAACTCAATTTAGCAGGGTATAGGATGCTCTGCTGGAAATTGTTTTGTTTAAGAAGGTGGAAGGTCAATGGCAATCCTTTTCTAAGGCATGGAAAGCTTTGGCTAAAAGATATGCAGTCATCCTTATATATTACCCTTTGTAAGTAATACTTTCCATACCCCTGGCTGCTGCAGAAGTTTCTCCTTCATATTAATATTAGCAAAATTAATTACAATGTGTCTAGGAGATGCTTTGTTTGAATTGAGTCATGCTGGAGTTCTGAAACTACCTACTATCTGAATTTCTGTGGGAAGTTCTTGGGAAGTTCACCCTAATGTCTTGAAGCAGAGAATGTGTGCCTGTAGGACCATCCTCCTCTCCAGGAATCCTTATAATTCAGATGTTTGATTTCTTGGAATGATCCCATAACTCTCTCAGGCAATTTCATTCTGCTCTTTTTCTCCACTTTTCTACCTCTCTGAATGCTTGGTATAGTAGAAAAGTCTTGTCTTGTTTATCTGAATTTCTTCACACTGCTCAACTCTATTTCTGAGGGACTCTACTGTATTTTGAAGCTCCTGAAATAACCTTTTTCAGTTCCTTAAGTTCTGCTATATCTTTCCTCATTATGTCCATATCCTTGGTGATTTACACTTTGAATTCATTAATTTCTTGAGACAACTTCTGAACTGTTCTTTGGTTCTCTGTTTCCATCTTTTCCTCCATTCCAATTATCTTATCTGCCGTCCATATTCTAAATTCTATTTCTAACATTTCAGCAATTTCTCTGTGGACAGAATTCTCTGTTGTATTTTCTTTGATGTCCCTAGGAGGCATTGATCTGCTTTGATTTTTCATGTTGCCAGATTTCTTAAGCTAATTCCTCCTCATGAGTATTTTCAGCTTCTTCCTCTTTTTCTCTTTATTAATATGTAAATTATAATTTTTTAGTTGAATTGATAGGTTGTTCCTGATGAGTCCACTCCTCACCATTGCAGTGCCACTGCTGCACTAACAAGGGCAGATAAGTGGTGAATCTGCAGCCCCAGACATTATTTCCAGGGGGATAAGAATCAGTAGGCAGTACTGGCCCAGAATTCCAATCAAAGATGCTCTGCCAGTGCTGGCAGTTCAAGAGAGATGCTTATGCACCAGGCACCATCCAGCCAATTGAGCACTGAGGGCTGCAGCTCTGTGAACAGCATAGGGCCAGAGCTTAGACAAAGTCACTCAGGCACTGGGCACTTCTTGCTCAGTCAAGCTCATGGGGCTGCCACCTGGCTGGGAACATGGGTCTAAAGTTTAGATAAGAGTCCCTCAGGTACCAGGCACAGCCCACCCAATTGAGCTCAGACAGCCTCCATCCAGTGGAGAGTGTTAATCCAAAGTTCAGTCCAAAGTCACTTAAAGCCCAGCCCCTCCTACCTAAGTGAGCTCAGAGAGCCCTGTCTGGTAGTGGCCAGAGATCCAAAGTTCAATCCAAAGTTGCTTAAACCTCAGCCCTGCTCACTCAGTTGAGCTCAGAGAGCCTTGCCTGGTGAAGGCCAAAGGTCCAAAGTTCAGTCCAAAGTCTCTTAAACCCCAACCCTGCTCCCCCAATTGAGCTCAGAGAGCCTTGCCTGGTGGAGACCAGAGGTCCAAAGTTCAGTTCAAAGTCACTTAGACACCTGCCTGCCCATCCAATCAAGCTCAGAGAACAGTGTCTGTTAGAAGGGGCCACCCCAAAGTTCAGTCACAAGTCAAAGTTGTTTAAGCATTGGCTGTGCCCACCCAGTGGAGCTCATATGTTGTCCTGAAGGGTAGAAAACAGAGCTGCCTGAGAATTCCTAAGGAGCTAGAGATGGGTAGTTAGCCCTCTCCCCACAAAAGCTTGGACTTCCATGTTATTGTTCTCACGCTGCAGCTTGGCAGCCAGCAGACTTCCCGAGTTTCCCATAGAGCTTGTCAAACACTCTAGACTCTACAGGGGGAAGTCCTTCCAGCAACTAGGGTGGGGCAAGAGTGATCTGGGTGCTCAGGATTGTAGGAAAAATATTTGGTGTTTTGTGCCAGACAGAATGGGGTCTAGTCTCAGTGGTAGGACCTCAATAATAAAGGAGGACTGTAACTCAGCAACTGCTCTCTCATGGGATGAGGTGAGGAGACTTTTGAACCCAGTTCGCTGGCTGACTGATCACCTACCAAGGAGCTCCCATTTAGGGGGAGGGGTCTCCCATCCTCTGGGAGTTAGACTTGTACCTGTTGTTTTTCTTCCACTTTCTTGTTTCTCCCACAGCCTGGATGATGTGTACCTCATATATTCCTCTCACTGTGGAGCTCCTCTCATTCACGTTCCATCCACTTCAGTCCAATATATCTCCATTTGAGCACAAGCCTCCGGTGAAAGCTGCTTCTAGTCAGCCATCTTCCCACAATTTCAAGTCCAAACTCTTAAATAAAAAAAAACATATATTGTTTGTCAGGAATAAAATAAATTCTTATTGTTTATGCCAGCACAGAGTGTGATCTTACGCTGATGCTTGTTCTGACACTCATAGGCGACCTTATTTTTCAAGAGCTTTCAAAATAAATCCTTTCCTTCCTGTCTGCACACACATTTCCATCTGTTTGTGGTTGACATCAGTAGTGCTTCTGCTCAAGGTCATTTGCAGCAAACTTTTATTGCATCAAAGTAAACATTTTTACTTGATAAAATTACTTACAGAATTATTGGATGAATGCATGTCAGTGTATTTCAACCAACTGTTTTCTTTGATCCACCTAAAGCCTCACACTGAGAATGAGGCAGCATTTCAGCACAGTCTATAGCCATGTTTATGAAAAGGAAAACCTTAGAAAGGCAATCTAAACTAATTAACCCACAAGGCATATTCAAGATTGGCCGATCCCACTGACTTTGCCTCAAAAGTAAAACCAAAACATTGCTTTATGCTTCAAAAGGACACCGTGAAATTGGAAGTGGGCTGTTTATCTCATGTGGATATACTCTGGCTCACTAACTCATTTAACTTTATTGAACACTCATGCTCATTAATCTTCCTGAAATAGATCCTGTTCCCAATTTCCAATATCTCCCTCCTGGTTGAGGCCTCATTATCTCCTGCTTCATGCAGTCACCTGACAGGGTATTCTGTCTCCCTGCTCCAACATATCCTCTGACAATGATGGTCCCCTGTCCAAGAGCCTTCAATGGCTATGAATTAAAATTTATGTTTCTTCATCCAGCAGTAGAAGCCCTTTATGTCTGGTCCCATGCTGTGTTCCAATTTCAACTCCCACTGCTTCCTTTCATGTACACTCTTCCAGAAGAAACCACTGGTATCTTCAAACTGTACCTAAACTTTTATTTTAATCATTAAACCTCTGGTTCTGATGTTACCTTGTCCTGGAGTACACTTTTCTTGACCTGTCCAAATCCTACCTATTTTTCAGGTCAAATCCTACCTATCAAATGCTCCCATTTAGGCTTCCCTAATCCCTGCAGCTGAAAGGGATCCCTCCTTCCTCTGACCTCTCAGAGAATTTTATTATCTTTACCTCTTTAGTTACACACACTTACTTTTTTCTGCCTGGTGTTACAGTTATCTAAAAATATGTCTTTATTTTCTTATTAGGTTAGAATATTTTTGTAGACATGTTATGCATGTCCAATTAAACTTTGACATGCCCAAAGCACCTGGCAAAGCATTTGACATTTGGTCCTCAAATTCAACATTTAACTCTCCAAACTCATCCACTTCTCCAGATCTGTTCTTTCTTTTATCTTCTATACTCTGTTAATGATGCCATCCTTTTTCCATACACATAGCAACACTTCCCCCCACCAAAATAAACCCCTTTCCTGTTAACTTTTCTTTTGCAAGCCTCCCATCTCTTTGGTTCTTTTTGTTTATTTGTTTATTTGTCTGTTTGAAAAATAGTCTCACTCTTCTGCCCAGGATAGAGTTCCATGCTATGGTATCAGTCTAGCTCACAGCAACCTCAAACTCCTGGGTTCAAGTAATCCTTCTGCCTCAGCCTCCTGAGTAGTTGGACTATAGGTGCCCACCACAACTCCTGGATAATTTTTCTATTTTTAGGAGTTTCTAGTAGATGGGGTCTCACTCTTGCTTAGGCTGGTCTCAAACTCCTGAGCTCAAGCAATCCTCCCACCTGGACCTCAGCATCTGTTGTTCACTGCATTCCCCACTGGCTGCTACTTTCTATTCTGCTTTTTTATTATACCTGAACTTTTATAATAGTCTCATAAGGTTATCTGGCCTTCAGCATCTCTGTCCTTAAATTTATCTAATAAAAAGGCATCAAGCTGGGTGCAGTGGTTCACTCCTGTAATCCTAGGACTTTGGAAGGCTAAGGATGGAAGATCCTTGAGGCCAGGAGTTTGATATCAGCCTGGACAAGAACAAGAACTCATCTCTACAAAAAATTTTTTTAAAGATTAGCCAGATGTGGTGACATGTGCCTGTTGTCTTGCTACTCAAGAGGCTGAGGCAGGAGGATCACTTGAGCCTGGGAGTTTGAGGCTATAAGTGAACCATGATGATACCAGTGCATTCTAACCTACACAACAGAGGAAGACCCTGTATCTAAATAAATAAAGTAATTAATTAAGTTCTTTTAATGTGCCATTTCTAAATATGTCTTAGATCCTTGCTCATAAAGTCTTATTTCACTCAACATGGCACATTTGCTGGATAAGCCAACCTATAAGTTTGGCAGACCTGAGGCTCTCTCATTTTGGTGGACTCCTGCCAACTTCTGAGGGCAAACATATGCATTTCATTGGATTAGGGTTTTCCCTGTAGCCTGAGGGAGCTGAAGCAAGAAGGTTGAATATGCCCTTGGAATAGCCCTCAACTGATAACTGGCAGAAAGTAATGCATACATCCACCTATTTCTTCATCCCTCAGGTGGGATAAATCTGAGGAATATGTTTTACAATAATTACCCATTATTCCACCTTGGTATTAAGCTCTGGATTCCCACAGAGGTAGACGGCTTGATACTGCTCTTTATATGAGCTGCTTTCCCTTTCTTAACCTATCTCCCCCACCCTTCCCTCCTGGAGTCTCCTGTCTCTCTCAAATAAACCACCTACCTTAAAGTCCTTATTTATGTGTCTACTTCCGAGAGACCCCAAACCAGGACACCATATGGCAGAATGAATGTCTAGCTTAGGAGAAAGCTAGTGCCCTCATCATCAGTTTCCTATGAGGGAGTCATAGTGTCCTCATTTAATGTAGACTTAGCTGCCTCTGTCTCCTCCTTCTAGAAGTCAACCATGGTGGGCTTCCATTTCAGACTAAGTGCTTTCCATTTCTGGCCTCTCTGAAACTGATCTAAGGCTTGAATTTGGGCATAAAACCCAGGCAAATAAGATTCATCCAGACCCACCTTTCAGGTCTGTCTTCCATTCTCCTGACAGAATATTCTTAGAAAATTCCCCAATTCATATCTCCCCTGCCAAAGAGCAGGATAAGCTCCTTGGCACAACATTCAAGGCCCCTGGGTGTCTATCCCTCTTGCCTACCTCTCCCATCACTCTGGGCCCCTCTTGTGGCAAGCCTTGTGTGGGACATGGAAGCTTTTCCTCCCCTTAACCATTTTGGGCTGTTCTCTCCTCCTGGATGGTCCTTCTTTTATTGCCCCTGTTGCCCTATGGGGCAAACCCTCCATCTGAGCTTGATGCGCTGCGCTACGGTTGGCTCTGGGAACCTTTTACGGAGCATGGTCCCTGACTCATTATGGTTTGATTTAATGATTTTTCAATTTTATGATGGTACAAAGCAATGAATATTAATTAGAAACCATACTTCAAGTACCCACATAACTATTCACCTTTTCACTTTCAGTACAGTCTTAATATTACATGAGATATTCAATACTTTTCTACAAAAGGGGCTTTTTGTTAAATAATTTAGCCAACTATATGTGTTCTGAACACATTTAAGTTATGCTAGGCCCTACTTATGATCTTAATGAATTTCAGCAGGTTAGGTGTATTAATTGCATTTTTAACCTTATGCTACTTTCAAGTGTTATGATAGATTTATCAGGACTTAACTCAATTGTAAGTCAAGGAGCATTTGTACTTTCTCTAGAGCAGAGACATGACATCCTCCTCTGTGAATATAACCCTGTTAAGCAGGGTGATAATTATTTATGTTTCAATCTTATCCACCGCACTGTAGATCCTTGATGTTTGCAATCTAGGAAAAACCATTTCCCCACTAGAGGCAGTATTTATATAACGAAGCAATTAAGATCTTGTGTGGCTTCTAGAGCCAGATTGGTTGAATTCAAATCTCGGCTCTAACACTTAGTAATCATACAACTTTGGACAAGTTACTTAAGCTCTCTGCTCTCAGTTTCCTCTTTTGGAAGATTGGGACAATATAACCTAATTAAAGGGTTTGTATAGGAATTAAATGAGTGGAAAATGCAACACAATTAATTAGTATCACACAAAAGCACTTAAGAAGTATTAACTATCATTAGAAATAGCAATGTTGGTTGTTGGAGCAAGATGTGTACTAGAGACATCACCTTACCAGCCACTCATAGTGAGACAAGAGAGAGAGAGGAATTCAGCTACCTCTAGCTAGGAGCTCCTATCCAGAAACATCATTACAGGGGAATAGTGATGCAGTAGGAGCCTATGAGGAGGCCTGGAGCTGAGGAAGGCCGGAACAGAAGACAGTGCCTGCGTTCAGGCAAAAGTCAGCTGGCCAGCCCTTCCATAGAAGACTAGAAACAGGAAAGGATTGTCCTGCAAGTTTTGGTTTTTGGACTAGGCTGCTTGCTGGATCTGCCTTGGAAGGGCTTAAGCAAGCAAGTAAATGTGAATAGCTTCTGGCAGCCAGGATTGAATACTGGACAGGGTGGAATTCCCATTGGCTTGGCAGAAGTCCCATCAAATTGGCTACTATCAGGACACTGCAACTGTGGGAAGCCTGCGCAGGAGAAACAGTCTACAGTGTCTTAGTGCAGGCCAGCTCTGCCACATCTGCTGATCTCAGGCAGCCATCCTTGAGGTGAGTTGAATGGCCCCACACCCCTAGGAAGGCCACTTTGTAGTCAGGGGGCATTGTTTGGAAGTTCAAGACATGCCTCCTAAAAAATCTGGTGAGAGCTTCAGGATCCCAATCTCACAAGGACCGAATGCCAGTGAAGTGACGAGTCCCTGATTGAGGACAAATAAGTCAGAAAGACAGTACTGGTCTCCTCAGCAACTAGGTAGTGGCTTCCAGCCACCAGCTCATACAGCAAAATCAGAGTGAGTGTTCTCTATCTCCTAACAGTGGCACCTGGTATTCGGGCAATATATTGCAACATATATACATATGTATAATATATATACACATAAATACACATTTTTAAAGCTTCTTTTCTCAGCTTTTTTCCTCAGTATTTTTGTTGCTGTTGTTCTTATTTTTATTGATGGCTGGTTTGTGTGCTTGTATTTTTTACTTTTTCATTTTTACTTTCTTCAAAAAGAAGGACTCCTCCATGTCTGTTACAGTTTTTCAGCTCCTTTTATTCTTTCTTTCTTTTTTATTTCTCTCCTTTTTTCTCTTTTAGTAGAAATTTTTCTACTTTTCTCATCTTGAACACATAAGTTTCTCACACAACTAAGATATCCCTTTTTTTCTTCCTCTTATAGAATTGTATTTTGAATTTTATCTGTTTTTATTATTTTTTTTCTTTTCTCTGAGGGCTGGGGGCTGCCACATCATTAGTCTAGCAGGGTGATCATGGCCCTGGTCTGGCTCAAGGATAGCATAAGCTCAAGGCCTGGGGTGTCCTTGTAGTTTTGGCCTTTGGAAAGACAGTATTGTTAGGTCCCCACTGAAACATATTGTTTATTTTTTTCTATAGTTGCCTCAGGCAGTGTCTTGCTTTTTCCAAGGCTGATAAGGAACTCCTAACCTTGAGGGACTGAGCCAGCCTGGCCCCTCAAAATCCTGAACTTACAGATGTGAGTCCAAGCACCTGCCAAGCACCACCATTCTCTTGCCTCTCTTATTCTCTTTCTGTCCTTCACTTCTTTTCTTCAATTCTTTCTTTTTATTGCATCTTTTTTTTTCTTTGTCTATTTCCTTCCTTTCTCCCTTCTCTTCCTTTTGGCCTTACACCAAGAAATCAACTTCAACACCTAAGCTCAGAGACAAGTTAATTTAAATCAAAGGAGGGAGTGAGAGGAAAAAGTAGAGGAAAGAAGTAAACAAGAAGAAAACACACATGAGGAGGAATCAAGAAAAAAATTTCAGCCACATGAAAAACAGACTAACTAACAGAACAGACTAACTCCCTCAAAGGATTATGAGGTAGCTACTTCAGAAGATTCCACGTATAAATAATTAATGGAAATGACAGAAAGGGAATTCAAAATATGAATAGCAAAAACAATGAAGGGGATTGATGAGGCAGGGGAAAATAATCAAAAGGAAATAAAAACGGAATTAAAAATAGATGAAAGATATGAAGAACATAGAAAGGGTATAGTAGAACTTAAGGAATTAAAGAAGTCAATCAGGGAACTTAAAGATTCAATAGAAAGTGTAAGTTAACAAATTAGAAAAAAACTTCTTGAGCTAACTAACCCAAGAAGTTAATGAGGCAGAAAAGAACAGAGAGAAATCAGAGCATTCACTCAGAGAATTATCAGACTTCACAAAGTATTCAAATATATGAATTATAGGTATCCCTGAAGGGGGAAAAGAACATCCCAAAGAAATGGAAGCCCTACTGGAGGATATCATAAATGAAATGTCACAAGTATCACTAAAGATTATTAAATATTCCCTTTAGGGGAATATCAAACCATGGGTCATTTCAACACAAACAGAGGAGTAAGCACCAATACATCTACAGGGGCAGATTCTTCAGGGTGACAGCAGGCTTTTCAGCTGAAGTTTTCCAAGACAAAAGAGAATGATCATGTCACTTTAACCTTTTTAAAAATAAAAACAATTTCTAACCCATAATTCTATATCTAGCAAAACTAAGCTCCAAAATCAATGGAGAAATCAAATATGTTACTGATAGGCAAGCATTAAGGAAATTGCCACAAGACTAACTCTAAAAAAAATACTTAGACCTATCTCCATACTGAACATCACAAAGGGTGACCAGCGAACTAAATGTCCACAAACTAAATGACAAATCCTAGCTTCCACAATGGCACAAATGATAAAACTAAACAAAGGATTTTCACAAAATAAGATAAATAGAACTCCACCACACTTACCAATTCCCTCAATAAATGTTAATGGCTTGAAATCCCCACTGAAGAGACACAGGCCAGCCAATTGGATAAAAAAGCATAAGCCATCATATGCTATCTCCAGGAAATACCACTAACCTTGAAGGACAAAAAAATCTTCAGGGTGATGGTTTAGAAAACAATATTTCAGGCATATAGAAATCAGAAGAAAAGATGTATTGCAATCTAATTTTCAGATACAAGTGCATTTAAAACAACTAACTTTAAGAAAGAAAAACATGGTGACTTCGTACTGCTCAAGGGACTAATACAAGAGGACATTTCAATTCTAAATATTTATGCATCCAACTTAAGTATTCCCAGATTTATGAAACAGACCTTAATTGGTCTGGGCAATAAGACATCCTATAATACCCTAATAGACAGGGACTTTACCACCCCTCTGACAGAACTGAACAGATCTTCTAAACAGAAACTAAACAAAGATACAAGGGACTTAAATGTGACCCTAGAACAATTAAGTTTAATAGACATATACAGAACATACCATCCCAAAGCTAAAAAATATCCATTTTTCTCATCAGCCCATGGAACATACTCCAAAATAGATCATATCCTAGGACACAAATCAAACCTCAACAAAATCAAAAGAGTTGAAATTATATCTTGAATCTTCTCAGATCACAAGGTAATAAAAGTGGAACTCAATTCCAAAAAATTTTTCATCTCTACACAAAGGCATGGAAATTAAACCACCTTACACTGAATGGCAATTGGATCAAGGAAGAAATTATTAAATTCCTTGAACAGAACAACAATGAAACTACAATTAACCAAAACCTGTGGGATACTGTAAAGCAATCTGAAAAGGGACATTTACAGCATTAGATGTCCATATCTGGAAAACAGAAAGAGAACACATCAAAAACCTAATGAATCATCTTAAAGAAATGGAAAAGGAAGATCAATTTAATCCCAAACGTAGCAGAAGAAAAGACATAACCAAAATTAAATCAGAAGTAAATGAATTTGAAAACAAAAGAATCATTGAGAAAATTAATGAAACAAAAAATTATTCAAAAAAATAAATAAAATTGATAAAATTTTAGCCAGATTAACTAGAAACAGAGAAGTAGTCTCTGTTTACTAAATTTCTAATAACCTCAATCAGAAATGAAAAGGGGGAAATAACAATGGATACCACAGAGATTATCTATGATTACAAGAAAATCCATGCCCAGAAATTTGACAATCTGGAGGAAATGGCCAAATACCTGATTCCAGACTTAACCAGGAAGAAATAGCACTCTTGAACATACCAATATCAAGGACTGAGATTGAAGAAAAAATAACAAGTCTTTGAACAAAAAGAAAAAGCCTTGAACCACATGGCTTCACACAAGAATTCTATCAAACATTAAATGAAGAGCTTGTACCTATACTGCAGAACCTATTCCAAAACATTGAGAAAGAAGGAACATTCCCCAACACTTTCTATGAAGCGAACATCACCCTCATACCAAAATCAGGAAAAGATCCAACTAAAACCTAGAACTACAGACCACTTTCACTAGTGAATTTCTTTCTTTCTTTTTTTTTTTTTTTTTTTTTTTTTTTTGTTTTTATTTATTATAACAAACCATAATGAAAAAATTTTTGCAGGTGTTGGGTACAATGTGTTGACTTTTTTATACAATTTGGAGTGCTTACATCAAACTAGTTAATATAGATTTGCCTCATTTAATTGATTATTGTGTTAAGACATTTATGTTCTATACTTGATATATTTGATTTGTACACTTGCAATATGCTCCATAGATGTGATCCCATTTACCCTCCCTCTATCAAGCCTCCCTTCTTCCCTCCCTTCTGATTCCATTTTTCTCCTTTATCCTGGGCTATAGTTGTGATCTATCTTACATAAGAAAGTGTGAGTATTTCATTTTCTATGAGGCTATGGAGAAGGGAGTTGTGCCTTTGATTAATCTCTCATCTTGACTGTTGTTGGCATATACAAAGGCAACTGACTTATGGACATTGATTTTATATTCTGAAACATTGCTGTATTTTTTAATGACTTCTAGGAGTCTAGTAGTTGAATCTTTGGGGTTCTCTAAGTATAAGATCATATCATCAGCAAAAAGAGAGAGTTTGCCTTCCTCTGCACCCATCTGGATACCCTTTATTTTCTTGTCTTGTCTAATAGTATTGGCTAGAACTTCCAGCACTATATTGAATAGCAATGGTGACAGAGGACAGCCTTGTCTGGTTCCAGTTCTAAGAGGAAAAGCTTTTAGT
>CAUYRH010071242.1:0-26479 GCA_963574655.1 Perodicticus potto | reverse complement strand
GAAGCAGTATCAAAAATACACTACTGGGATCTGATGAAACTAAAAAGCTTCTGCATGGCCAAGTACACAGTAAGTATAGCATGCAGATAGCCCTCAGAATAGGAGAGAATATTTGCAGGTTATGCCTCCGACAAAGGTTTAATAACCAGAATACACAGAGAACTCAAACGTATTAGCAAGAAAAGAACAAGTGATCCCATCTCAGGATGGGCAAAGGATCTGAAGAGAATCTTCTCTAAAGAAGACAGGTGCACAGCCTTCAGACACATGAAAAAATGCTCATTATCCTTAATCATCAGAGAAATGCAAATCAAAACTACCTTGAGATATCATCTAACTCCAGTAAGATTAGCCCACATGACAAAATCCCAAAACCAGAGATGTTGGCGTGGATGCGGAGAAAAGGGAACACTTCTACATTGCTGATGGGAATGCAAACTAATATGTTCCAAATATGTTCCTTTTGGAAAGACATTTGGAGAACACTCAGAGATCTAAAAATAGACCTGCCATTTGCTCCTATAATTCCTTTACTTGGTATATACCCAGAAGACCAAAAATCACATTACAACAATGATATCTGTACTGGATTGTTTATTGCAGCCCAATTCATAATTGCTAAGTCATGGAAGAAGCCCAAGTGCCCATCGATCCAGCAATGGATTAATAAACTATGGTACATGTGTATCATGGAATATTATGCAGCTTTAAAGAAAGATGGTGACTTGACCTCTTTCATATTTACATGGATGGAGCTGGAACACATTCTTCTTAACAAAGTATCTCAAGAATGGAAGAAAAAGTATCCAATGTATACAGCCCTAATATGAAGCAAATTTATAGCTTTCATATGAAGGCTACAACCCAATTATTGCACAAGAAGATGGGGAAAGGGAGGGAAGGGGAGGAGGAGGGTGGGTGGAGAGAGAGTAAAGGGTAGGATCACACTTGAGGTGCATCTTGGAAGGGTCAGGTGAAACCTACTAAATGCAGAAGACAAATGTTTTCACACAATAAACGAGAAAATCCCATGGGCAAAAAAAAAAAAAAACGTGCAACGGGCTGTATACACAGGCCACATGAGTTGTCTATTATTAGAAAGTAATATGTTCTAAGTATTTCCTATTTAAATCTTATTAAATTGTACTGCAGACCACTAGGAGAAAAAAACTGAAATTTTTATCTATGTATTAAGAACAAAATTTTGAAATTTTAGGGGGAACTTTCAACTATATGAAACCCTTTGTGTATGTTTAGCCAGGGAGGAAAGAAAAAGAAAAGGGGGGAAAGAGAGAAATACAGGAGAAGTGGGAGAGGGAAGCTTAGAGGAGAGATAGCCCAGTGGACAGAAGGGACCCTGAGAGGTTGTGGTGACCATGCAGAAGAGAAGGAAAATGGCTCAGATCAGAAACTCGGACGACATAAAGCCGAAACAGAAGCAAAACTTACTCTGTTAACTTCTAATTCAACAAAAATTATTAGTATTTGTAAAAGGTTGTACACAATTATTTTCCCATAAAATGTAAATCTTACAGAAAGTACCCAGGGATCCTGATGGGCCTGTTGTCAGGAAAGAGCGTTCCCTGGAGCCATATTTCTTGCTGCCCAGAATCTAGTCCTAATGACTCGAGAAAACCCCTAACCGTCCTGCAAACACAGTCTGCCCACCACATGGCAAGTCCCACATCCACTGATTTGACCAATGGGCACTTACATCAAGGACTCAAGCATCCCTTGATTTTGCTACATATCAATATCAGAACCTCTGACATTCACCTTGCCAGCAAGCAGGAGAGAAGGCCTTAAACATGATCCATCTCAGCCTTTTGTCCCAGGAGAAGTTCTGCTTTTAGATGGACACAAAGAAGAGGGCCAAGGAGGCCTAGCAGCTGGCTGACATTCATGGAAGCCACAGCAGATGGGAGGCTGGGCTCCCAGTAACAGTAAGGGTGCCTTCACCCAGGACTGTACAAGGGCGGAGGTAAGAACTGGTGTGCCCCACAGGGTTTCTGTAAAGTTAAAATGAACAGGTTGAGGGAAAATGCAAAAGCACACTCGGTTTACAGGTCAAGTGCCTGTCCTTAAACCCACTTTAAGGGGGCAGAAATGATTAAATAAGGTATGTCCTCAAGTCTCTTCTGGTTAGATCTTACTCTACAGATGAGACAACAAGGGCTGTGGAATTGCATTTGCCCCTCAGAGGCGTTTGAAGGCTCATTTGACAGTCGCGCTGGAGGGTGGAATTCAAGGCAGCAGTTATAGCCTGAGTGGAAATACCTAAGAGAAACACCAGGCTTTCTTCTGAATCCAAATAGCAAACACTGGGCTAGGTTTTCTTTATCCCAACTTCCAATGAAAAAGTTGTATGTGTTTGTTTTTAAAATCTTTTCCAAATTATTTATTATTTTCAAGTGTGTGTTTAAAAACAGTTAGAGTTTAAATGCAGAGCTAAGAAGGCAACTAGAGTTTAAAGAACACAGTACTTTTTGTTTTTTTTTAATTACTACCAGGGTACAAATTTGTAGGTTACATTGCTGTCACTTCCAAGGTAAAGTTCAGGGGACGTGCTGTCATTGGGGGCACTAACCGAGATTCACCAACTGCCCTCCCTCCTGTCCAAGGGAATGCTGTGTAGTTCTAGATCTAAACCTTATTTAGGTGACTACATTTCTGAACAACTGGCTCTGTTGCTAAGTGTGGTTCAAAAGCTACATCTGTCATCTCCTTGGCAATGTGATTTTAAGCAACTTATTTCACTTTTTCATCTGTAAAGTGGGGATAAGAATGGGGACTATAAAATTAAGTTAGTTTTTAAAAAGTTTTAGTTTAATCCTTTGAAGCATTTATTACAAATGTCAAATGGGATGTTTTCACTATACTTTCCTAGTTATTTAAAGTTGGTTCCTTCCTAAAAACTAACTTTGAGTTATAATCAAATGTCAAATTTGTAATAAATGGGCAAGTGTTCAGTAAATATTAGTCATTAATGTTGACAAATTTGGGAGATTGTAAAAGGAAATACTTTAAAATTTTTAACTGTTACACTTTCTCCCTTCTTATTTATATAGCAGGAATATTATTCCGTGAGTAGACAGCTTCTCAGTCATACGTGTCATGTGATCCTTCTAGCAGTCACACAGGGTGCCATTATTCTGGTTAATTACTTAGAATGAGTAACTGAAGATCAGTTGTCTGAAGTTCACCTTAAACTTCCCACTGGACCTGCGCACTGTGGTGCTGCCAGCCCTGCGCGTTCTCATCTGCGACGCGGGCTCCAAAACGCCAAGGCTGGAGCAGAAAGGGCATCTGCTCACCGGAAGCCACGCGTCCTCTACAGGTCGCCACTGGTACTGGCGCGAGATGCACACCTCCATCCTATGGTTTTATCTGTCAGCACCCCTTAAAATAAGTGGTTTGTTCTCCAATAAGAGGCTGAATTAGGGCCACAATTAATTTAATAATAGGCACTCTGTTGCCAGACTCCCTGCTAGTGTGGTTTTTAATCAAATAAAGATTCCTTTTATTATGATTATTGATGTCTTGTTGTATAAGTTACCAAAAAACATACACACAGGCATGGGTCCCCCAAAGATTTTTTCTTAAATAGGATTATTATGAAAATAATCATTTATTTTTTATAGGACATTGTGGATTATAACACATTTTTAATATTTCTTCCAACTTGAGAGGCAAGGGCAGGAGATTCCCCCATTTTCCAGATAAGGGAACTGAGGCTGAGATCTTGTTACAAATTAAAAAGAGTTCCTGAGGTGAGGTGCAATGGGTCATGCCTATAATCCCAGCCCCGCACTTTGGGAGGCTGAGGTAAGATGACTGCTTGAGCCCAGGAGCTGGAGGCCTGTCTGGGCAATGTATCTTTTGTAGAGACCCTGTCTCTACAAAAAGGAAGGCACACAGGAAGGGAGATAAAAAAGACACTGTAAGTGACAGAAAGACAGAGAGGGGTATAAAGAAAAGGGAAGAAAAAGAAGAAAAATGGAAACGAAGGAAACAAGAAAAGAAGAAGATTCCTAGGACTATAACCAATGTCTCATGAATGAAATTGGGCTTCTTCCAGGTCACTGTCCAAACATCGTCATGTCACATATGGGATGTTTTCACTATACTTTTCTAGTTATTTAAAGTTGGCTCTTTCCTAAAAACTAACTTTGAGTTATAATCAAATTGTGTAAGAATCATATTAGTATTATAAAAACAATGCTCTTTGTAATATCTCCAAAACCAAATAAAGATTACTTTGTGAAATCCAGAGGCTATTTTGCTTTACAAATGTTTTACAAGACGAACTTGTACCTTTCTAAAAAAGCACATCTGTTGTAAATTACAGCCTTCCAGAAAGAGCAAGAATCACCATCCCCTTTCCCCAACTGAGCTTAAAAGAGATTTGTTGACATATTCTAAGGCCAGCATAGACAAAACAGCACAGGAAAGGGGAGGCAGTCAGCAGGACCTGGGTTTGGCTTTGCTTAAACTAATTCCACATGCCCCATGACCATTAGCTGTTTTTTATTTCCTGCTCTAAAGATCTGTAGTGAAAATAATCTGGGCTAGGGAAAAGCTGCACTTATGTTTTTGTTTTTTGTTTTCCTGACAAGATGCTGTGTTAGCAAATAGAACATATGAGCCACCTTCAGCAAACCAAGGTCTTTAAAAATCCATTTTTCAAACACTATTGGTATTTCCTTTCCCAACAAAGATAGACTGTGACTGGAATCAATTTCTTCATTTGTATTGTATTTGTATGTATATCAATTGCCAAGTTTCTGGAAATAATTGCCATTTAAATACTGGATAATATTTTTTATATGAAGCCAACAACAGTTTTATTGCTCTTTAATTTCCATGCTTTGTTTGCTGTAAGTTTTCAGTGTCTGAGGGCATGGTGCTTGAAGGTAGGGAAAGTCTTTTTTTTTTTGAGACAGTCTTTGTCATCTTGGGTGGAGTATGGTGGCATCATGGCTCATAGCAACCTCAAACTCTTGGGCAAAAGTGACCCTCTTGCCTTGGCCTCCCAAGTAGCTGGAACTATAGGAACCTATCACAGCGCCCAGCTATTTTTAGAGACGGGGTCTCACTCTTGCTTAGGTTGGTCTTGAACTCCTGAGCTCAGGTGGTCCACCTGCCTTAGTCTCCCAGAGAGCTAGGATTACAAGCCTGAGCCACCCCACCCAGACTGGTGGGGAAAATCTTAAGAACAGAGGGAGGGTATTTGGTGGGCCTTCACCTACTGTGCACAATGCAAGGGGACATGTCAAAACTATTAAGAATAGAGTGTAAATGTCTTAACCCAACAAATAAGTATGAGAAGTGAAGGTTATATTAACTAGTTTGATGTAAGCATTCCAAATTGTATATCAAATCAGCACATTGTACCCTATAAATGCATTAATGTACGCAGTCATGATTTCATATATATATATATATAATTTTTTAAAAAGAAAGAAGCAATGAGCAATGTCAAAATCATGTTAATGGCTGGACTAAATCCACCAAACAAGGAAAATTAGCATTGAGAAAAAATAATTTGCTCCTCTGTCCCGGGCTTTTCTCTCTCAATTTCCCTATCAAGCACATAATAATATCACCCACGATTTTCAGACCTTGGCATAAAGTGGGAAATCTAGAACAGGATGTTAATTCCATTGTTCTCCTTCAGATAATAGGGTTCTTCAGTGAAATCCAATAAAACCTAAGTGATGACGGTACCAATAAAGGGCCTGACAAATGTGAGGGGAATGAGGCCATGGTTCTCTATTGATGCCACATGTAAAACATCCCTGAATAGCAACTTGGTGCTCTCGGGGAAGCTGCTGATATACGGGGAGGCCTAGTCCCTAAACCCCTTCCTTACTGCAGAGTAAATCACCCCAACAGGTGCATTCTGAGGTTGGCCTGGAAGAGAACTCTAAAGGCCCACTTTCCTTAGCTTATGGAAACACGTGAATTGTGTGGCTCATGATCTGTCTTTCAATTTATTTTGGTGGGGGGGGGGTGGAAAGGGCAAGAAGATAGGAATCGATTTGAAAAAGTGTCTTGAATTCTGACACTGGAGATGGCTATAGTATGAAACAAGGGCTTCAGCAATGGGAGTTTGTGGGTCTGCATTTTACATTAAAGGAGAATGGGCATTGACCCATGCTATGATCCACTGTCCCAGGCTTGTCCTAACCTGGCAGAGGAATGCTGTGGACATGAATCTTATCATGCGTTTTATAAGCCATGAAACCTTTTAAAAGTGACTTAACCTCTCAGATGCTCCCTAAGACAGAGATGGTGTCTACTTATGGTGTCTACGTGGGAACAGAATGAAATTACATGTGCAACGCAGTGGGCACCTTACCAGATATTAGATAAACACTTGTTTCCTTTTTTCCAATTCATTGTCTTTCTTCTCAAAAGCTAATATTTTCCTCTTTCTGCCTATTTTCTCTCACTTCTTTTCCTACTCCATCCCAGAGTTTACATTTATAATAGAAACCTGCTTATCACGTGCTTCATTCATATCACCTTTTCATTTGAACAATATTTTATTCACCCAAATCTTAGTTCATTTCTTTTATTCATTTATTCAATAAATATTTACGGAACACCAACGACATATTAGACACTATTCTAGGCTCCAAGGATACTAAGCAAGATAGCACCAAACAGATATATAAACAGACAGACAAGAAAAACAGCAGAAAGGGAGCCGCGATGAAGGCGTAAAGTGGGAGTAGGTGCTGGAGTGTGGCCCAGTGGGCAGTGCGGCTGCTCTGAGGATGAGCATAGCAGAAGTTCACAAGTCTTTTGGTCGGGAAACCAAAAACCACTCTAGGTCTTTCAAAGGGAATTTAACACAGGGAAGTGGCCACCCAGACGACGGAAAAATTGAGAATCAAACTGAGTGTGACAGACACTCACAATACAGGTGAGGCGAGGTCACTGGCCCACAGGCTTGACCACAGGGACCTAGCGTGTGGCAGGCACCATGCCGTGGAGAAGGCACGTGGCAGTTCAGGACTTGGGAGTCAAGAAGCAGAGTCGCAGAGAGGACCCAGCCCTCTAGTTGCAGCCAGAATAAGGTCTCGGGACTAGAGAGGTGGAGGGAGAAAGAGAGAGGAGGAGAATCATCCTGTTTCCCTCCTTTCCTTCTTCTGGTATCTCTCCTTGGCCCAACTCCCTAGAAAAATGTGGTTTTCAGGATGGAGATAAAGTCATAAGTAAACAGACTGTACACAGCACAAGGTCAGAATACGGGGGAGGAATTAACCAGAAGATGATCAGGGGAAGAGTAGGGTCATGTGAATGTCCCATGGCGAAGGAAACAAAGGATGCCTGAACATTGTAGCAGGTAGCAGGAGAAGGGGAAAGTGCACAGAGACGGGGCAGTGCGGCAGAGGGGCCTGTCAGCCCGAATCCTACATGTGATGGGAAGCCACTGCAGTGCTCCCACCAAAGGAAGAACAGCATCTAATGCACTTTCAATAGACCATGTGGGCAGAACGTATTGTAAAGGAAAACAAGAGGTTAGGAGGCTGTTGCAGTTATCCATGAAAAGAACCTAGCTTAGACCAGGGTGGATGTCTTTGGGATGTTTTGAAAGTAAAGTTACCACAGACATTACTAGTTGGATCTGGAAGGTGAGACAAAGAGAATCCAAGGATTGCCTACACTTTTGCCTTAAGCAACTGGATGAATGAGGCTGATTTTCTTGAGCTAGGGAAGAGTGGAGGAGGAGCATGCCGGGTAAAGGGGAGATGAAGAGGTGTGTCTGGGCCATGAGCAATGGTGATATGGCTGTTGGTTTCTCAGGAGGTGACGCCAAAAGGTAGATGGCTATAAAATGCAGAGCAGGGGATATGGGCTTGAAAGTCCTAGGTATTGTGATGACCCTTAACATTGTGGAAATAGAAAGTCACCCAGGGAAGGAATATGCACAGAGGGGGCCTGAACAAAGCCCTAAGGCACCCCAAAACTTTGTTATGGGGCAAATGGGGAGGAGCAGCAAAGGAGACTAGCAAAGACTGAGGTAGGAGAAAAACTCGGAAGAAGCAAAAGAAAGAAAGTGTTTCAGGAAGGAGAGAGAGGTGACCTCTCTGAAACTCTACCAAGAGGTCAAGAAAGACAGCAGATAAATACAAGAGAACTTTGACAAGATGTATTTCAGTTCAGTGATGGGGAAAGAAGCCTTGGATAGTCTGAGCAGAGAAACGTGAGTGGAAGTGGACACTCACTGCAGACACCCCCCCCAACAAGCCTGGCTGCAAAGGGCTGCTAAGGAATGAGGAGGGCACAAGAGAATGGGGGGCAGAGCGGGCAATAGAAGGGTTTTTTAAAACAGATAAATGCCCAACAATTCCAGGTATAAGCTGCATCTTAACAAGATCTGTAGGTGGTTGGTCTGCTGGTTAAAGTTTGCATAGGGCTACACTGAGCACGTTTACTTGCTCCTGAAACGATCTAGCACAGAAGACAAAGGGCATCGCAACAAAGGAGGGCTACCTGCAGGGACAGCCTGGATGGGGCAGAGCCAGGTGGAGGGAGCAGCAGGGACACCTCCGCTCCGGGGCCAGTGGGAAGGGCGGAGTGGTGCAGATGAGGTGGGTCTTAGCTTTGGTAGAGGTGAAGATGGGCTGGGCCTGGTGGCCTGGCCCTGCAACCCAGCACTTGGGGAGACAAATGTGGGAGGAGCACTTGAAGCCAGGAGTTACGGACCAACCTGGGCAACACAGCAAGACCTGCCTTATCTCTACAAAAAAGAAAGGAAGGAAGGAAGGGTAAAGGTGTGAGAGTTCTTAATTGCTTCTGTTTTTCTCAGTGATGCAGGAGGAAAATCAGCTGAGAGAGAGCAGGGCAGGCTGGAGGAGGCAGTGGAGGCAGCGGCAGGTGTGACGCGTCTTTTGTTCTTTCCCTCCCAGGCCCTACGGGTGGTGTGTACCAGGCCTGCAGCGCTGCGGACGGACTTTGTGTTTCAGTTTCTCCCTGCCTTATTTGACTCTTCTTACCTGTTCAGTCACTTTACTTAACTCCCTTTTATACAATTTAAAGACTGTCACATACCTTACTGTTAAAATGTCTAAACCGGGTGGGGCCTGGAGCTCCGTGTGTAGGGCGCTGGCCACAGACACTGGGGCTGGTGGGTTCAAACCTGGCTCAGACCAGCTAAACAACAATGATAACTGCAACAACAAAAAATAGCCAGGTGTTGTGGTGGGCACCTATAGGTCCAGCTACTTGGGAGGCTGAGGCAAGAGAATCACTTAAGCCCAAGAGTCTGTGATGATGAGCTGTGATGCCACAGCACTCTACGCAGGGTGACAGCTTGAGACTCTGTCTCAAAAAACAAAAACAAAAAAATGTCTAAACCAGCGTTGTGTTCAATAGCCCGTATGGAGAGAAGGCCCTTCTTTTAGATAAAGTCTGCCTCCCTGGGCCTCCCAGCACAATCAAGGCAGTGTGGCCTGCCCCAGAACCAAAACCCAGCAGTCATCTTGTCCGAGCAAGGAAATCTGCCTCTCTTTCTTTTCTTTCTCACTAATTCCTGGGGTTTTATTGTTGTTGTTGTTTTTATTGTTTTAGGTTCATTGAGTGTATAAAGAATTACCTTAGACTGTTTGCATTTGTTAGGTAAAGTCTTTCTTATACTTGTGTCCCGCCCCCAAGAGGTGTGCCGTACACTGTGACCTTCATCCCCCTCCCTCAGTCCTCACCCCCACACCTTGAATTGATTTGAGTTATTCTCTTATGTGGGCGGGTATCAGATCACCTCCTGGTTTCACATTACAATTGAGCACACTGGATTCTTGCTTCTCTGTTCTTGTGATGCTTTACTAAGAAGAATGTGTGCCAACTCCATCCAGGTTAACACAGAAGACGTAAAGTCTCCATCTTATTTAGTGGCTGAATAGTATTCCATGGTGTACATAAACCACAGCTTATTAATCCACCCCTGGGTTGGTGGGCATTTAGGCTGTTTCCACATTTTGTTGATTGTAAATTGAGCTGTGATAAACAGTCTAGTGCAAATATCCCTATGATAAAAGGAATTTTTTTTTTCTTCTGGGTAGATGCCTAGTAATGGTATTGCAGGATCAAATGGGAGGTCTAGTTTGAGTTCTTTGAGGACTCTCCATACTTCCTTCCACAAAGGCTGTATTAGTTTGCAGTCCCACCAGCAGTGTAAAAGTGTTCCTTTATCTCCAATTATAAGAGGGACTTTATTTAACAAACACAATCAGTGTAACCTAATCCCTTGTACCCTCAATGAATCCTGAACAATAAAAAAAAATCCAAATCATTAAGAAAAAATGCTCCTCATCCCTGATCATCCGGGAAATGCCAATCCAAACCCTCTGAGCCACCGCCTGCCGCAGTGGGAACGGCTCACTTTAGCCATGACACAAGGCCCCATGCATGCCTGGATGTTGTTGCTTTCTAAATTTCTTTTTTTTTTATTCTAAAGAGATCAAAGACAGCTATTGGCTAAAAACTAGATAATATAGAATTTGACCAGGCCGCGGGCCATTTAAATGTGTTTCATTACACTGGCATGATGGTGAAAAATCAGTCTCTAAAGCGAACGGTCCCCTCAGGTTTACTGACTTTACTGACTTCTGGAATGATGCTCCTCTAGCAGTTATTTTAAAGGGGAAGGTTACTGCTGTCCCCCCACAAGTTGCTGTAGGCCTAGTCAAGGGCATTATCCTCTCCCTGGCTTTTCAGAGAAATGTCCCTCAAGTCCATGTTCTGAGTGGACCTTTCATCCCTAGTTTGTGCCAGAGGCTCCTGCATCTGATAAGGAGGAGGAATTGTTTTCAATGGAAGCCAGACAGCTCCTGGTGACGGAGAAGGCCCTGCACAGGTGGTGATGCGAGGCAAGTTTTACAGCCGTGCCTCAGGGGGAGGGGCTCACGGCAGCTCCCTGCCACTTGCGCGCCTCTCACTCTGTGACGCCCCTTCTTCCCTGTCCACCTGCCCCTCCCAGAGGTTTCGGAAGGGAAATCCAAATAGGTACTGGTCACCCTTTGAGACCCTCTCTAATAAAATCATAAGTACCCTGAGTTCTGGGTCATAGTTAATGCTAGCAAACTCCAGCCAAGGGAACACACACACGCACGCATGCGTGCGCGCGCGCACACACACACACACACACAAATTGCAGGAGAACTTGAGCAACATAAAATCAAGTACCTTTGTTAAACGAGTGAGAGGAAAACGCCACTGGGAAGGAGGTGGCAGACGCAGTACTCCACCGGGAGAGGGAGTGATCGCACTGCCAATTCTTTTCTTTGAGCTTCTATTCCAGGGGAACAACGAAAAATACTTTTGGTACAGTTGCTTATAGAGTTTAATATATCACTACACACTTGGAGGAATGTAAGATTGGTCTAAGTCTAATATGGTAAATTAATCCTGAACTTGTAAGGGGTTTAGCCCTGGTATATAGTGAGTTCTCAAAAATGTTATTATCATTTTCTTGGGTTTTTCTGTTACTATTATATAATTATCTTTGAGTACTAGAAGATAGAGTGTAATAAATAGTGACTTTCCTACCTGATTTTTAATGTTTCTGTGGTGTCAGATGTACACAAGTGTTAAATGACTCTGTTTATGAATGTGCCCTGGTTGTAAGCTTGAAAGTTACAACAATCTGCTCTTCCTCAAACACACTGTGCAGAGTTGATAGGAATTATTTTGAACCTTCTGGTTTGTGTGACTTTTTGGCACACGTACCAGTATTATGAATTAGATGATTTATCTGAGCCAAACTGCTGCTATGCAGGAATACAAATAGAAGCATCCTTCTCCAGACAGACAGATAACCGGGGGAAATAAAGACAACTGTATCAAATAACAATGAAAAATCTATTCATCCAAACGTCAACATTCCCATTCCAATTTTTGCATTCTTGTTTTTCTTTCTATTTCTGAAGTCACTTTTAGTAGATTTTAACTTTCCAGAGATAATGGGCAATATTCAATTAAAAATATGAAATTAGAGATGCCGGCTAGCATCACTCCTGTAAGGTCATTCTGTGGAAAAGCCACCTGCTGGCAAACGTCCAGTGAGTCCCATCAGTCCAGACGTGAGTTCTCAGTGACTACCCTTAAGAAACATGGTTTGGGGGCATCTCAAAGTGGTTTCAATTTGCATTTCTTTGATGATTAAGGAAGAACCTGGTAGACTTGGAGACTGTTTTCTGAAGCAAAGTACACAAGAATGGAAAAACAAACATCACCTGTACTCTGTGCCAAACTGGAACTAGTAGATCACAACTACAAGCTCATGTGAGAGAAAAACTCAGTGAAATTCAAGTCGGGGAGGGGAAGGGCTTGGGTAAATTCCCACCAGTGGGGACGCCGCACAGGGACACTGCACCCTGCCTGGGCGAGGACACAGCTACAACTCAGACTTCAACCCGATAGAAGCCAGGGGTGTAGCCTGATCAGGTGTGCCCCAGGGTATCCTGAAATTAAAAGCAAGACACAAAACAAGGTTTTAAGGAATATTAAAAGACAGTATTGTTACATTTCAGAAAGCAGCCTTCGACAGATATTATTCTTTAAACATTGCACATTGCTACGATTTTACTCTGCCAGGATAAAATGCTCATCTAGCTAATGGTTCGTGTATTTCTTTTATTCCTTTAAGAAATTTAATCTGCTTTTTAGTTGCTTAAAAATTATTCGAATCGGCTTGGTGCCTGTGGCTCAGCAGGCTAAGGCGCCAGTCACATACACCTGAGCTGGCGGGTTCGAATCCAGCCCTGGCCTGCCAAACAACAATGACGGCTACAACCAAGAAATGGCTGGGCGTTGTGGTGGGCGCCTGTAGTCCCAGCTACTTGGGAGGCGGAGGCAAGAGACTTACTGGAGCCCAGGGATTGGAGGTTGCTGTGAGCTGTAATGCCACAGCACTCTATCCAGGGTGACAGCTTGAGGCTCTGTCTCAAAAAAAAAAAAAAAAAAAAAATTATTCAAATCATCCAGACCATCCATATAGACCGAATGTGTATGTCCTTCCTCCCCAGTCATGTGTTGGAAGCTAATCTCCAATGTGCTCATATTTGGAGGTGGGGCCTTTGGGAGGTGATTAGGTCACCAGGGAAGAATCCTCATGAACGGGATTCGTGCTCTCATAAAAGAGACCCCCGAGAGCTCTCCTGCTCCGCCGTGCACTGTGAGGACCCAGCAAGAAGCAGTTTTCTAAGGGCCAGGACAGCCCCCAAAGTTTACACGGCTCTGTTCAGTCAAGTAATTCCAAGTCTCTTCATTCTGAGACCCCCTCATGAGCAGAGTGATTTGTAATTCAGGTTCAAATTCTCCCTCATGTACCTGCATGTCTTGCTCTTTGCAGTCTCCAGATTGGGAGGGAAATAAATTTTTGTTGTGTGCATGCTGCCCAGTCTACGGGTTTCTGTTATAACAGCCCAAACAGACCAAGGCACTTTAAAAACAGTAGTCAAATCATTTAGGTGTGGTCTACAAAACTTTTTTCAGACATTAATACCTTATATCTACAATATTTAAATTTAAAGTTGAATTTTGCAACATTACTTACAGTTTTATTCCATATATGGAAAATTTTATCATTCTCATCTACTTTGTTATTTAAATAAGCCAATTGTGTTAAGAGAGTGTTAAAATTATTTGGAACACACTTCCAGAAATAATTTGGGGAAATTAGTATTTCAAAAAAATTGTAATGTAGCTGAAATCAGAGAGCAAGGAGGAGCAAGGACTCTTCCATTAAAGTCCTGCTTTATCTTATTTGCTGAAATTATGAGAGTGACGAGGAAGTTCTCAGGGAATTTCTCATCAAAAGATTTGTGGCCTTGGGCAAACATCCCAAACCTGTAGTGATGTAGTAAGTTGTGCAGTGCAGGCATAGCAGTACAGTGAACACGGCCTCCTGTCCACTTCCCTTAGAACACAGTTCTGAGGTTGCAAAGGGGCCTGTGTGGTTTGCATGTGGATAGTGGAGGCACTAGTCATGGGGTCTCAGGATGGACACAGGTCCCCAGGCAATCCTCTCTTCCCATAGCAATAAAATGGGGTGCTCCAGATCATAAAGGAACTTCAGTAGAATTAAATCAAACATTTGATTAGAAACTAAGCCTTTACTACATTGATTTTATTTTTATTATTTTTATTTTTTTGAGACAGAGTCTTACTCTGTGCCTTGGGTAGAGTGCCGTGGTGTCACAGCTCATAGCAACCTCAAACTCTTGGGCTCAAGTGATCCTCCTGCCTCAGCCTCCTGAGTAGCTGGGACTATAGGCGCCCACCACAACACCCAGCTATTTTTTTCCTTTTAAGAAACAGAGTCTTGGCTTGATGCCTGTGGCTCAACGGGCTGAGGCGCCAGCCACGAACACCTGAGCTGGAGGGTTCGAATCCAGCCCAGGCCCGCCAAACAACAATGATGGCTGCAACCAAAAAAAAAAAAAAAAAAAAAAAAAAATGGCCAGGCGTTGTGGCGGGCGCCTGCAGTCCCAGCTACTTGGGAGGCGGAGGCAAGAGACTCTCTGGAGCCCAGGAATTGGAGGTTGCTGTGAGCTGTGATGCCACGGCACTCTATCCAGGGTGACAGCTTGAGGCTCTGTCTCAAAAAAAAAAAAAAAAAAGAAACAGAGTTTTGCTGTTGCTCAGGCTGGTTGTGAACTCCTGAGACCAGGAGACTAAGCAATTTATCAGCCTTGCCTCCCAGAGTGCTGGGATTACAGGTGTGAGCCACCCACCACACCCAGCCTTTTCCCCATTTCTAAACCAACTGTTATTTCTTCACCGGCACCCAGATTCAGTGATGAGTGTGGAGGAAGCAGAAAGGTGCAGGAGGCACCCTGACAGCTTCTGCGGCCAGGCACCGTGCTAAGTACACCCTCGCTGGCCTTAGAAATGCACGCTGCAAGCAACCCTGCCAAGACCAAGCTATTAACCTCATTTTGCAGATGGAGAAATAGAATCTTAGAAAGGTCACTGAGTGTACAAGTGGCAGAGTGAGGACCACAACTTAGACCTTTCTGTAGTCAGAAACTTAGAAAAACGAATCAGGTCTAATGTTATGGAAAAGATCGACGTTTATACAACTCTGTTCAGTGTAATTCCAACCTCATTGTGTGGTCCCTCACAGGCAGAGTGATGTTGTAACTAACATTCCGACATCCCCTCACGGACCTGCCGTTCTCAGCGTGCCACTCACACACCAGCACTGTCCCTCCCGGACTGCTGAGAGCTGAGGGCCGAACGCCGACACCCACCGGGACTCACTGAAATAGATGGCAGGGCATGGAGAGTCTCATCTGTGTAGGGTGCAGTCTGATAACACAGTACTTTGTTCTAATCATAAAAATAGTGCCTGTACTGTGGAAAAGTTGGGAAATATTTTTAAAAGCAAAGAAGAAAGCAAACATTTCTGCTAAATTGTGTTAACATTTTAGGGTATGTATTTCTAGTTTCTTTTCTATCTTTTAATCTTTCTGTAATTGTTAATTGTGATTACTGTGTGTGAAGCGCGGGATCGGATGTGGAGTCAATGAACATGTCAGGCTTGATCTGCAATTCCTAATGCTGAACATATTCACTGCATTTCACAAGGGCTGTGTAGCAAACACATGAAGCACGTATTTCTTGTCTTTAATTTCTGAATGCTGAATTTTTTTTTTTTTTTTAAGAGACGAGGTCTTGCTATGTTGCCCAGACTGTTCTCAAACTCCTGGCTTCCAGGAATCCTCTTCCCTCAGCCTCCCAAAGTGCTGTGAATGCAGTAATGAATAAGGCTGACCTTAAATGCTGCACATTTAATTTCTCTATTTGATCATTGTAAACAATAATACAAAGAACACCTCTGTAAGTTTGGGGCACATTTTTGATAATATCCTTGGGCCAAAGTCCTAGAACTTGAAATGCAAGATTAATAGATACAGACGTTTTTTAAAGGTATTTAAAATTAAAAATAAGGTTTTAAAAAATAGATAATACATGTTCAAATTGGAATTTAAAAAGCCTCCCTTTTATTACCTGATTCCTAGCCAATTTGTTCCCTTCCTTATATGTAACCAATTTCACCAATTTTTATATATTCTCCCAGAGATTCTCTCCACACAGTTAAGCCATATGGATGTGCATGAGTGCGTGTTATTCTTTTTTCTTTTCTTATGGCACAATTAGTAGCATAATATAAACATTACCATGCCCTTTTTTTCCTTCTAGCCATGTATCTTAGAGATTGCTCCATATCGATGCTAAAAAACTTCCTCATTATTATTGCTGCATATTGTTCCATGATATTGATGTACTATAATTTGCTTTGGTTTTTTATTTCATTTTTCTTCACTATTATTTTTCATTCAGAGTTATAATTTTTCACTTAAATTTTTTTCACGAGGGATGAACCTATGATGTACCATAATATATTTTACCAGTTTTTCCTCAATGATTTTTAGTATCTTTACCATTGTTTTGCTATTACAAAATAGAAGCGCAGAGTACCTTGTGTGTGTGGTAATTCCTACATTGTGAGCATATCTGTAGGATAAACTTCTGTTGGTGGAATTGTTTGGCCAAAGGATGTGTGGTTTTTGTAATTTTGTTACCTTCTGCCAAATTGCCTTCCAAAAGGAATTGTACAGTTCCTCCACCCACCAGGAGGACGTGGAGTCACCCATTTCCTTGCCAGGCTGTCGCAGATGTATCTTCCATGTATTTTCAAGAATATTTGGAGACCCAGACTAGTTGCTGTGGGGTTCCATAGCGTCAATTTTTATATATTTAACCACATCTGTCTACATTACGCCTTGAATTAAGTGATATTCATTTTGATTTACAAGACTATGTATATAATAAAATTCCACACGAGAATAGTCTTACTCTGGCTACAGACGTGGCCAAGCCAGTTGAGTATCTTATAGTATGAAGTTGGTCATGAATACTTTCAAAACTACTAATAGACTTGGTAGAATTTTTCTTAAGTGGCAACTTCCATCAAAATTGCTATACTGAAAGTATTTTATTTTGTTTTATTTTATTTTTTTAAATGGAAACTTATTTTTCTTTCTTCTGTGGTTTTTTTTTTTTTTTGCAGTTTTGGCTGGGGCCAGGTTTGAACCTGCCACATCCAGTATATGGGGCCAGCACCCTACTCTTTTGAGCAGCAGGTGTTGCCCAGTATTTTATTTTATTTTATTTTATTTTGAGATAGAGTCTTACTCTGTTGCCCTGGTATCATAGCTCACAGCAGCCTCAAACTCTTGGGCTTAAGCAATCCTCCTCCCTCAGCCTCCTGAGTAGCTGAGACTACAGATGCCTGCTACAAAGCCTGGATATTTTTTCTATTTTTAGTAGAGATAGAGCTCTCACTCTTGCTCAGGCTGGTCTTGAACTCCTGAGCTCAAATGATCCACTTGGCTGGGTCTCTCAGAGTGCTGGGATCACGGGCATAAGCCACAACACTCAGATTAAATTATTAATATTTGTATATTATGTCTAAGAATCCTAACTCCATAAGTATGTGCAAATAAACATTTCTATGTTATTGCTTTAGATACATATCACAGAAGTCAACAGGGCAATGGAGACAGGCAGGGCAGCGCCCAGTAAAGTATAGGCCATACAGCCAGACAGCCCCAGGTTTCAGCCTTAGTTTCAACTTTCCTCGCTAACCTCATGTCTTTAATGTACCTTACTCACTCCTTCTGAACTTTAGCTTCTTTATCTATAAAATATGATTAGTAGTAGTTGGTTATTGGAAAGATTAAATTAGCCACAGTAAGTACTCAAATGGCCACCACAACTACCACTGGTGCTGCAGCCACAGCAGCACAATCCCAAGTTCAAATACTTGATCTCAGTGTGACATATATTCCCACGTCTGTATAAATATAAGCAACATAAATGTACATTAACGTTGAAAACCTCGCATAATCAAAATCGTAATCTTGTTGAGTTAATTTAGAAAGATGAATACCAAAGTGTCAGGCCTCTTACATGCTCCACACATCCTTGCACCATGCGTATTTTCAACAAATACTGGAAGGAACAAAGAACACATGAAAATCTGTGTGAACTCCTGAGTCATTCTCAGAGGTAATGGAAATAAGTTCTGATTGCCTGTCTGGCAAGAATATACTCTGCATCTCAGCTGACTGAGATGACATGGAAAGGGCACTGAATTATTATTTTTTAACTAGCAGAAAAATTTCATTAACTCATTGAGGGTTTACTCTGTTCTTGGTACCACACCTGGCACTATAGTAGAGGCTAGGCCCAACAGGTATGGACCCTGCCTTCATGATGCTTAGAGTTAGGTAAAATATTTCAAGTATGGTAACATCTTCCCTGGGCTTCCTGGTGGACCAGAAACCCTGCCAGCTAAGGGTAGTGTCAGACACATTGGGACAAACAGCTAAGGAAAGAAACAGCCTCAAATCCCAAGCAGGCAGCTCAGATATTAGAATACATGCAATTTTCAAATCCATGCACCCAAATAGTTTGATGTCACTTACTACCAAAGATACTTAATCACTATTCGAATATTACATAAGAATGTTTCTTGAGTAGAAAAAATTAAAATAAGATGGGGAGTCCTGTAGTTGTTTTTCTTAGCTCCAATTTTGTGCACAGGTTTTTATATATTTGAAATAGCTAAAAGGAGTCATATTTCTGTTTTATATATTAACCACTAGTTACACAAGTTATAAAGTTATATTTTAGTAATAGAAGACCTATTTTGATTTAGTTAGAACTTGAATTCTTAAAATTAGCTTAACTGTACACTAGGAGAGAAAAGTTAATCCCAAGCCACAAATAATGCACGTTCACCACCTAGTGGCCTTTGTGGCAAACTTCAGATACATTTAGTATATCCTGATTTAATTTATAGATAACATTTAGAAGCTTTGCAGAAAATTCCCATTTTCTAGCTAATTTATGATGTTTTACCCCTAGAAATTTAGCAAAATTTTTTGAATAACCTTTTTTTTATTCCTTCTCACTTCCCACTGGACTATCTGGTACCAGCCTCCCTACTGGAGTCTCCAATGCCTTTTCAGCATTGGCATTAATATCACTCTTCCGCGTGAGAAATAGGAAAGGAACTTGCTTGCAATACATCCCATGGAAGCTCCTGGGCCTGATGTAAGATGCCGGATTCTGAACTTGCTCATAAGCTGAATTCTAGCAAGAGAGTCAAGTGTGGCCTGCGAGTTCCGATCACCCTCCCCAGCCTGTCCCCAAGCTGAATGCCCTACATGAAGCAGGGTCCTTCCCACCTCCTCCACCTGCAGAATTCCTGCCCATTCTTTAAGACTTAACTCAAAGCCCATTGCCTCCAGGAGGCTCCTTGACTACTCCCGTGATTACTGTGTCCCTGCTCTGACTTCTGAGAGTGATGATGGCCTGTGCCCTGTGATGTGGCACGAGCTTGTTTCTGATGCACTCTTAATAGTGTCTCTCATGTCTGTTACCAGGAGAAGGTTTCTCTGACCATTCGGGAAACACCTTGAGGACAGTGATTTGTTCATGTGTGTTTTTAAATCTCCCTCCACTGCACACAGCTCAGTTAAGAACACAAAGCTGCATTCGGACTCAAGGGCTGTGTCCATCGATGCTTAACAGCATTTCATTATTCTGATGTTCAGCTGCAGATGTCTCCCAGGTGTGGCTTCTGATCACCCTGTCATCCTTCGCTAGTTAAAGCACATGTGATGTTTTCAATAGCCACAGTAGCACGCCCATGTATCTGCATATTCATGCAGTGAGAAGGAAAATTGGCATGGTGTCTCACAGTGATTTAGGTCAAGAGAACAGGTCTTTGGTTACTCAGATATTTAAGGTGGAAATTAGGGTTAAAATTTTGCAAGGATTTGTCTCATTTATTCATTTCATTTTCTATTTGCTGGTTGGTTGTAATCTATGAATACCTTTCAGAGGTCACTATTCATCTTCCAAATACATCTATCCTAAGAAGGCAACCTTCCACTTTTGAAGAGAGAAACCTTTACCAGTTCAAAAACCCATTTGGCAAGAATATGGTTTGACCAATATGGCGTGGGGTTCATGACATCAGCACTGGCTCACATGACATCACCTGCAGCAGCAGGTTCTGATTAAACCTACTGGGACATCAACTAATGGGTCTAGGGAGCACTTTGTTATTAATTTAAATCTATTCTGAAATAACAAAAGGTATTGAACTTCCCCATGTGAGTCCTCATTCTAACAAGAAAATGTGTTGGTCTTAATCTGATGGATGATCCAAGGCTTCACCCCATAGTTAAAAGCATACAATGAGATCCTAATGTTCTTTACTTTGGAATAAGGCTTAAGATAGTTTTAAACAATTTTTTTTAAGTCTCAAATCTCTTCCTCATATGAAGTGCTACAGTAATTACTTGCCAGACACAATATTTTCTTGAATCATACACATATTGAAAATATATGTATATGTACATTTCAAAAATAAAATTCAAGTTGACTTATCATTCTTAAAATAACTTTCTCTACACATATCCATTTATCTCTAGACAAACAGTCATTGAAAATATGATTTGCCAAGGTTTTGAATTTGTGCCTCTACAGGCTGCATATTCTTACAATAAAAAAGTAGAAAAATCTACTCACATGCCTTCAGTTATCTTTGTTGAATTTGCTTTTTAGATATAAATAACCAAACTCTCTCAATGTAAGCCTGACACTGATAATGAATATGTTTCAGATGGCAACAGGAAAACATACTACTGGTGCAATTAAATGCAAATTTTTTAGTGCAAGCAGTATTAAAGTGGAGTTTAAGCCTCTGAATGAGGAAATTTAGAAGTTAAGTGCCTCAAAAGGAATAATTTAAACCTGCTGAGTCAGGTTTTCCCAGTAAACAAGCTACCCCTTGGGAGTAAATTTGGTATGGTTGTAAGTGGTAGAAAGTCTGTAAGTCAGATTTCATAATTTTAATATGAATGGAGACATTATTTCTGATACCCTAGCAATTTTTATGCAAAGTATATAGGGTTTCTATGTGATAAAGGCCCTGCCTCCGTTCACTAAACCAGTCTGTATTTCTGAGTACCCACTGTGTGCAGAGGGCAGTAGGCCAGATTTTTGAAGAGATACTGGACTTTGTGTGCCCTTGAGGGGCTGAACGACCCTTCAGGAAAATACCTTCAAATATTTGAGAATCCTGAGCCCACTAATTTTGGGAGGACCTTGAATCAAGGAGTAATTAATGAGAAGGTGAGATTAATCATAGAAGACTTCCTGGAGAAGGCAAGGACACAGGATGCAGAGACACACGTGTATGAGGATGCAGAGACACACGTGTATGAGGATGAGGAGCCAAAGTGCTGGACTGAAGCCAACAGCACACGTCAAGGAGAAGTGAGAGGACAGGAGCCAGTGGGGAAGCGTCAGAGCCGTGACCAAGGGCACCGCTCGGCCACCTTGGTGCCATCTCCTTTCTCCCTGATGCATAAAACGTCCACTCTTCATCTTCAGACTGTGTGTAGTGTGAGAGAACCCCGAGAAAGAAATTAATTAGAGTCTTATTTACAATTCTGTTGTCAAAACTTGTAATTTCACAGATATGTCACCAAAAATACTTGGCTTCTGGAAACACTTGCACATAGTGACCCTTGGGGATTAAAGTCTCAAGTTAAAAATGAAATGATGTTTGTTCACAAAATCCTTTTATCATAAGGACACTTGTACTGGACTGTTTATTGCAGCTCAATTTACAATCGCCAAAAGGTGACAACAGCCTAAATGCCCACCAACCCAGGAATGGATTAACAAGCTGTGATATATGTACACCATGGAATACTATTCAGCCATTAAAAAAAGATGGAGACTTTACATCCTTTGTATTAACCTGGATGGAAGGGGAACACATTATTCTTAGTAAAGCATCTCAAGAATGGAGAAGCATGAATCCCATGTACTCAAGTTTGATATGAGGACAATTAATGACAATTAATGACACGGTGGGGATGGGGGAAGGGGAGAGCAGAGAGAGAACGAGTGAGGGAGGGGTGGGGAAAGGAAGAGCAGAGAGAGGGAAGGAGCGAGGGGGGTGGGGTCTTGGTGTGTGCCACACCTTTTGGGGGCAAAACATGATTGTTAAGAGGGATTTTACCCAAATATGCAATCAGTGTAACCTGGTTTCTTGTACCCTCAGTGAATCCCCAACAATTAAAAAAAAAATAAAATGATGTTTGTTCACAATAGAAGTATAAAAATGGAACCTGGTTTATGCATTTTGAGCTTTACACCCCTTTTTAGACTAAAATATGAGAGAAAACATTATAAGACCATCTTGGTTTCTAACATTCAAGCATTTATATCTGCTTGTAATAAATAAAACTACTTTTTTCTTGTTCTAAAAATTATGATGTTAAATTCACGGTGGAGTCCAGGATAAAAATCAATCTTGGATGACAAAAGCGTAGTCACGGAAGCTCGAGAGCTCAGACCAGACAGCTACGCTGAGAGGCTCTTGGCTCTGGTTGCCAGGTACATTATTTTAAAATTTAACTTGTGTTTAGCTTCCTTTCAGATAGTTTTTTTTTGCTTTTGGAGACAGAGTCTCACTTTGTCACCCTTGGTAGAGTGCCCTGGCATCATACCTCACAGCAACCTCAAACTCCTAGGCTTAAGTGATTCTCTTTCCTCAGTCTTCCAAGTGGATGGGACTCCAGGCGCCCCCTATAATGCTTGGCTATTTTTAGAGACAAGGTCTCACTCTGGCTCAGGATAGTCTCGAACCTGTAAGCTCAGGCAATCTACCCGCCTTTGCCTTCCTAGTGCTAGGATTACAAGCATGAGCTGCCTTGCCCGGCTCCTTTCAGAGGCTTTAATAATTGTTGAATAACAACAGCCCCCGCCACCTCCGCCAAGTTCGGAACCTTTTCTAGCAAAAGTCACTAGTGCCTTTTAAAGGGAATTTCTGCTAAACATCTCAGAATTTTCGGACAGCAGAAGAGCACACACTTGCCTAACTTGACTTGGAATTCAGCTCTGTGGTTTCCTGGTTGTGACTTTGCCCCAGTTCCTGAACCTCTCTGAAACCTCAGTTTCCTCATATGCAAGATGGGGGTTACCAGCAATGTTAATTCCCTAGTGCTGCCGTAGCATCACATATGTTGATCCAGTTAAAATGCTGAGCCCAGGGCTTGGGTCGTAGCAATATTCCATATGGGTTAGTGCTTATTTTTTTATTTCTAGAATGTTTAAATGACATCATATAAGCTGTGAAGTTTAAGGTGAAATCCTTAGTATCATTAAGGCAATAAAATATGAGGGTAAAACTCCTGGAAAGGAGGAAACTATGGGAAGAAATTACAGGGTAATACTTCTACTATAGCACAACAGCAGAAAACAAAGGAGGCGGTACTGCTTTTTACCAGTTTTAAGTATTTCTATTGGTTTTTTCATCTTGGGTGTGGCTGTCCTTTGTTTTGGTCAGGTTGGAGTTGAACCAGGAACTGTCTGCTGAGCAGTCTCAGATCAAGCCCAGACCCTGAGGGTCTCCCAGGCTGCCTCCCAAGGCAGCAGTAACTCCTTACTGTCTGTTAAAACTGGTTCAAAAGGAGACAGCATATAGAACATCTACAACCTCTTGTTCTTGCCAAAAATTTGACAAAACACCTCTTTGCTATTTAAGAATTTAACATTAAATTTTTAACTGAAAACAAATATAAGGAAAAATACAGGCAGTCCCTGGGTTTCAGATGACCTGACTTACGGCCTTCCACGTTCACAAACTAGCTCCTAGGGATTCTGGAAGGATAATTTATAATTAAATCATTAAATTAATAATCTATAATCTAGGGACTAGTTTCCACCACACCTGCAAACAACCCACAGGGCACAGGGTGTGGGCAGCTCATCGGAGCAGCAGCTTTGCCCTAGAGGCTGGTCTCCTTGTCTACATGGTCCCTTCTGCACAGCATCACTTTTAACCTTTTTCTTTTTTTGAGACAAGAGTCTCACTTTGTCACTTTGTCACCCTGGGAAGAGTACCATGGCATCATAGCTTACAGCAACCTCAAACTCTTGGGCTCAAGCATTCCTCTTGCCTTGGCCTCCTGAGGAGCTGGGATGAGTGATGCACACCACAATGCCCGGCTATATTTTTTTGTTGTTTGAGATGGGGTCTCCCTCTTGCTCAGGCTGCTCTTAAACTCCTGAACTCAGGCCATCCACCTGCCTTGGCCTCCCAGAGTGCTAGGAATACAGGTGTGAGCCACTGTAATTGGCCCGACCTTTAACTTTTTAATTTGATTTGTGAATCTGTGTTTACCCTTAGGACCATGCCTCCAAAGCAAAAGTCCTCTGCAAGTCCAGGTGAGCCTGCAGTGGAGAGAAAGATGCTTATAAAGGAAATGAAAGTAGAAGTGGTTGGAGAAAGGCCAGACGCCATCAGTCACTGGGAAAGCACTGGGCTTCAGTCACTCTATTATCGGGACAATTACAAAAGATAAAGTGAGAATAATGGAACACACGAAAGGCAGAGCTCCAATGAAAGCATCAATTATTACTAAGCAGCGTGGTGGATTAGCTATTGAAATGGAAAGATCGTGATTGATTTGGTTAGACGATCAAAATAAGTGTGACATTCCTACTATCCTAGCATTGACGCAATGTTAGGTGTTAACTTGTAATGTTCTTTTTCAAATGTCTCCTATCTAAACGTTTCACATGAGTTTGTTTTTATGATCTGTTTGTTTGAATTAAAAGAAAGAGCACAAAAATTTCTGTAACTTACTGTTATAGTACAGGGAAATTATGATTAATACAGTATTACACTGCATTATTATTACCATCTAAGAGCACTTATAGTATTATTGTTGTCATTATTACCATACACATGCTGTTCATCAGAGATCTGAGATCTTCTCAGGAAGGTGTCCTGTCCCTAAGCCAGGGGCCATCTGTGCTATATGGAGCTATCAGTCCCACCGACCAACTCGAGGAAGTAGTGTCTACCTTCCTTCATGTCAGACTAAAGAAACTTCAATAGGGATCATCTTCCTGTGTATTGTGTATCTATCTCAGACAATAATTCAGTCTTTGAAACTCTATTGAACACCTGTTATTGAGTGGGAGAGATACAGAGATGAATAATGCCCAGAACCTGCCATAAGGGGAACAGGTTAGGGAACAAATCCTGAGGAGACTCTTCAACAAGCCGAAGAATAGAGGCTTAGGGAGGAGGGGGGTGGCTGGTAGAAGCAGGAGAGACTTCACAGAGAAAGCAAAAGGATTTTCTCATCTACCACACCAACCAAGAACAAGCATTTAATGAAAACGTTAATGTAATCCAATGTCAAAAAACATCTGGGACGTTGTTCACTGGTTTGCCACTCCTATCATTTTTTTATAAATGGTAGTAAGAAAGAATTGGCGATACCAAAGCTAACCCAATAGCCGTATTTGGAGACGCATTAAAACTTGAGCTCATTAGTAAATCTGCAAACTTACATTCAATTCAATTAAAAAAACAACAAAGCAGCATTCTCAATATGCCAAGAACTGACTTCATGCTAGGGAGAGGTGAACACAGGGAGCGGGACGCAAAGGAGGCAGAACCTCAGGAAGGTGAGATAAGGAAGAGTGTGAGAAATGAGCCGTCAGGGACACAAACTGAGACGGGAGGGTCTGCCGGGGACAGGGCGTCTCCACGCCTCTGCTCCCTGCAATCGCAGCCACGTGGGAACCCAGGCCCCGTGCTGCCAGAACTTCCGATTTTTCAAGAGAAGTTCAAAATCCAAATTTTTATGTGAGATCTGATTTTTTAAGATTATTTTAAATTCCTGTCCACTGCTGAATTCAGCTCATTAGCTGCCAGTGTGCAGCCTCTGTGCTCCCCAAACACACAGAGAATAGTGAGAAGGGTTGAAGGGGTAACAGCATGCAGGGTTAAGGACCCCACACAAAGGAGAAATGTTTCCCAGCCATGTCTCCTGCCCATGGTTTTGTTAGTTGTATAAGTCAACTGCCCAAGGGACTGTAACAAACTGGTCCACAGACAGAGGTGGTCAACATAATTGCTGTACTGATAGTACATGTGGAAACTAGGTCCACTACGGGAGGTATGGGAGGTGGTCAGCTGTGGAGGCTCTACTGCTTGTAGCCTGAGGGGCGTGTGGTCAGGAGGGAGTTAGGGTACTGCTCATAGCCTGAGGGGCCTGTAGTCAGGAGGGAGTTAGGGTACTGCTCGTAACCTGCGGGGCGTGTGGTCAGGAGGGAGTTAGGGTACTGCACGTAGCCTGAGGGGCCTGTGGTCAGGAGGGAGTTAGGGTACTGCTCGTAGCCTGAGGGGCCTGTGGTCAGGAGGGAGTTAGGGTACTGCATATAGCCTGAGGGGTGTGTGGTCAGGAGGGAGTTAGGGTACTGCTCGTAGCCTGCAGGGCCTGTGGTCAGGAGGGAGTTAGGGTACTGCTCGTAGCCTGAGGGGCCTGTGGTCAGGAGGGAGTTAGGGTACTGC
>CAUYRH010071241.1:0-15498 GCA_963574655.1 Perodicticus potto | reverse complement strand
CATCACAGCTCACAGCAACCCCTAATTCCTGGGCTCAAGCGAGTCTCTTGCCTCCGCCTCCCAAGTAGCTGGGACTATAGGCGCCCGCCACAACACCCGGCCATTTTTTGATTGCAGCCGTCATTGTTGTTTGGCGGGCCCGGGCTGGATTCGAACCCGCCAGCTCAGGTGTACATGGCTGGTGCCTTAGCCCGTTGAGCCACAGGCGCTGAGCCAGGGTAGAAGGGTTCTAAGAGCCTCAAGTCTAACTGAGGGGTGGCTCTAAACAGGACTTGCTGGTGAGAGTCAGGCCACAGCATCGTCAAGTAACTAACGATGGCTCCAGCCGGCTCTTACCTGTACAAGGAGGAGACGGGGGCAGTCCCCAGACAGAGAAGCTGGCAGAGGCCACTTAGCACCCCAGAAAGAAGATGGTGAGACAGCCATGATGCAAGCCCACCCTGCTAAGGCCCTGACCCCCAGGCCCGGGCTTTAAAAGGACCAAGAAGTCCCACCTTGAACAGGTTCTATGCTTCTCCCTCATGTAAACTTGTCCATTTGGGGGGAAAGAGCCCAGGGTTTGCTGGGGCAGGCCGAGGCACGGTCCCCAGACCTCTACAGCTCTGCTGGGGCCACAGACGCACCTGGGTTTCAGGGGGCAGGGACAGAACTCCTGACGCTTCTGTGCCCTCCAGAAGTGGCAGCCTGTCTCCAAATTCTCTCCTCTTGCCCACCCCGCTTCTGATAGACTCTGCTTTCAAAATCCAGCCACCACTCCAGGGCTACTCCCTACTCCAGTGACAGCATCTGACTTGCACGCAGGAGCAGCCTCCTCCTTGGTGTCCCTGCTGCTCCTGGCCCCCTCTGTCTCTTTGCCGAGAAGCAGCCAGGATGGTCCTGTTTGGACCTAAGTCAGAAGCTGCCTTTCCTCTGCCTGGACCCCTCTGGAGGCTTCCATTTCACTCTGGGTAAAGCCCAAGACCCCACAGGGAGGCCTCACAGAGACACCCCTCCCTGCTCTGCGGCCCACCGTGCCTTCAGCCGCCAGAAGGCTCCTCCTCTGCCCACAGGGTCGTCTATGACTATGATTCTAAGGTTCCTGCTCCTTACTGTTTCTTCCTAGCTCTTGCTACCACCCAGCAGTAGTTTTTAATCACTTCTCCTGTCTCTTTTCTAGCCCATCCCCCACCAGAACGTGAGCTCTGCTGCTTCCCGATGTCTAGAACATTGTGGGCACACAGTGTTATCAGAATGCATTTTTTTAAACCTGGAAACATGCATGAAGGGGTATATGGAAAGTGTAGTTCCATAAAAACTACTCTAGAAAAATTTCAGGGCATTCGCTCAATAATTTGGGGGTTATGGGAGGACAGCAGGTGCCCGGCATGACAAGCATTGTTTCCAGGCCAGTGGACATTTTCCCTCCATCATGCGCAGACCCGCCTGGCTTTGCTCTGTCATCCCAGCCAGATGCCAGGTCCCCTTCTGTACTGTCCTTGGTGGGGCTGGTCAGGGCCAGGGTGAGGATAATCACTGGGTGGGCTCAATGAGCCGCTGCAGCAGGAGGCCCCCAACAGACACTCCAGGCCCCAGCCAGACCCCTTCCCCTGAACCCCATCCTAATGGACCACCACAAAACAGACCATAAACACCAGTGTTCTTGCCTGCACCAAGTTGCACAGGTGGGGTGCCAGCGAGATGGGTCAGACAGCCAGGCATCTGGGGCCCATAGGCACTCAGTGGCTGAGCCCACCCCAGATCTGTTCTTCCCTCCACAGCAGAGTGGCCCTGGGTGGTGGAGGCCCTGCTCAAAAACAAAAGACTGGTTGTCAGCCATGTACCCCTACTCCAGGTTCCTGGGCTCCCCCTTCTTGCCCCCAAGACCCTGGGTGGAAGGAATCACCTGGCCCAGCCCCAGTCACAGGCCACGCCGCCTCCTCCTAGCCTGTTCTTTTTCCTTTTTTGCCTCTTTGGTTTTCTTTTTGTAGAGACAGAGTCTCACTTTATCGCCCTCAGTAGAATGCTGTTGCTGTCACAGCTCATAGCAACCTCCAACTCCGGGGCTTAGGCGATTCTCTTGCTTCAGCCTCCTGAGTAGCTGGGACTCCAGGTGCCCGCCACAACGCCCGGGTAACCTCTTTGGTTTTCTTTCTGGCCCTGGGGAAAGTCCTGGGCTTCAGAGCCAGGGCCGGGTCTTAACGCCCCTCTGGCTACCCAGCGTGGAGACCCTCTCAGGGAAGGGGGGAATGTCCTACTTCACAGGCTGAGCATCCCTAAGAGGACCTCCAGGATGCTCTGAGGTTCTCCACCCACTGAACCTCCTCCAAGGGCAGGCCCTGCTCTTTTGAAGATCTAATTCTTCCCCCCAACTCAGGTTCACATGTTCCTCATTTAGGTCTCGGCAAGGTGGGCAAAGACCATCCCTACTCCCTACCACTCCCCCAACCCTATTGCTTCCTCCCTTTCTAGAACACCCATGTCCTTGGAATGAGGCTATAACTCAGCGAGATTTTGCTAAATGGATTCAGCCTGCGTCGAGAGTGTCTGACAAGACGGATAAGTCCCAGTGGGCTTTCCTCACACATCTGTCCCTCCTCCCAGCACAGCCAGATGCAGGCATGGAGGTCAGAGGGTGTTAGGTGTCCGAGCAAAGAAAACCAAAGAGGCAAAGAAGGAAAAAGGACCTCATGCTCATCCCCTGTCCCCAAGGGATCACGACCTTGATCTCCAACCCCAGAAACATGGGAAAGAGAAGGTCTCTCTGGGCCTACTCCTGTCCTGCTCCCTCCATGGGTCATGAGCACCCGTGAAGGGCCTGTTTTCAAGTTTCCTTAAATTCCGCCATTCAGGAGTGGCGCACTGGGGCTCACAGGGGCCCGGGGCCCCTGTCAGTTCTGCAGCCGATCACTGCCCAGGTCTTCCTCTCTTACTGTGTGTCACCGTCTCCCCAGGAGTCCTCCGGCCTCTGATCTCACTTCTCTGTCCCAATTCTCAAACATCTGATCTTGGCTGCCTGGGTCCTCACTGCCTACAGGAACGGCTGAGCTGGGCCTGCCTTCCCCTCCCTCTTTCCTCCAGCCACAGATGTGGGGCAACACGGTTATTCCTTCGCCAGCATCTAATCTGCTCTCCTTCTGAGCAGAACCAGTGTTAGTTCTGGGTTCTCCTGCCCCTGGAAGCCCATGTACCTCAGGAGATGTTGACCCCGGCCCAGGGCTGACTCCTGACTAGCCTCGCCCATCCTAGGAACCCAACCCCTTTGCCAGTTTAAATGCACCAGCTTAGGCCAAGTGGCACTAGCAATTCCTCATGGCAGTCATTAGTCCTGAGGGGACCTGGGGACTCAGGGAGCCTGTTCAGGAGGCTTTCTTTCAGGAGTAGTCTTTCATCTCCTCTATGAACAAGGAGGCATGTTGCCCTAGTTGCTTCATATCTGGGGCAGCTGCAAAGAAGTGTCAGATTATAGACTAGTCTCAAGTTAGCTAAAACTGAGTTACTTCCTCCAAGTAATTCACAACACCTTTCTGGAAGCTGGGAAGGAACTCCATTCCACTGCTCAGAGGAGATGGTGCTGTCTTAACGGACAGCAAAGACCTTTTCATCTACTTTTGTTTCCATTTTTCTTCCAAGTAAGAAGAATAATCTTCAAGTAGAAAAGGGGGGATACGTAACAGGGAAGTGTGGTCCAAGATAGCTCCAGCTGCTTTCAATGTTTCCCGTCCTCTGACTCCATAGGGGCTGGAATACGAGAGCTGGTTAAGGAGGGTGGGTTAAGAACACCATCTGGGGTCCCTGGTCCCAGATCTTGACCTCAAACACTAGCAAATCCTCAGCCCAAGCAGTCTCTTAAAGATGCTTGCAAGTGTTCATCAAATAATAATAATGAGAGCAACAGCAGTTCTGATATGGTACATATTCTGTGAGTACTGCACTAAGCCCTTATATACGCGTATTAACTTACTGAAGCCCCACAATGACCCTATGGAATGGGGACTTATTATCCCCATTTTATGGATGAATAAATAAAGGCCTAGGGTGGTTAGGAAAAAAGCAGCACACCAGAAGCCGACACAGGGTGAGGGGATTGAGCCATCATTTAATGTACATGTCAGAGTCCTGCTCCCATTTTTTTTGCAGACTTTCAAGGTCAGGACAGTAGTGTCCCCTGCTGCCACATCTTTCTATTTTTGAAAAGAAATGTTTCATCAGACTTCACTGTCTTTTCTTTTCTGCTATGATTCCTAGGTCAGTAAATTAGGGGAATATCAGGACTGATCTCATCCATGTATAACATTATTATTAACAAAAGTGTCCATAATTTGTTCAGACATTCTTAGTTTTACCCACTGTCCTCTTCCTGTTCTGGGATCCATCCAGGACACCATGTTACATTTAGTTATCGGGTCTCCTCGGGCTCCACTGGACTGTGACAGTTTCTCAGATAGTCCTTGCTTTGGATGACCTTGACAATCTTAAGGAGTATTAATCAGGTGTTGTATAAAATGCTTCTTACCTGGGATGCATCTGGTGTTTTCCTCATGACTAGGCTAGGGTTATGGGCTTTGGGAGGAAGACCACAGAGGTAAATGCAATGCCCATTACATCATATCGGGTGCACACTTGCAACATGGCCTGCCCTTCTGGCACTGACCTTGATCACTCTCTGAGACACTGCTTATCAAGTTTTTCCACTACAAAGTTGCTCTTTCCCCTCTCTTTCCAGATTGCACTCTTTAGAAGGAAGTCACTATGCACATCTCATACTCAAGGAGTGGGGAGTTATCCTTCACCTCCTCAAGGGGGGAATTATCTACATAAACTATCTGGATTTTTCTATAGGAGAGATTTTCCTATTATTTATTCATTCGTTAATTCATCATTCAACCAATCGTTTATATACATGTATATTTTATGATGGCCTCATATTTGTTTCACATTTTGCAACCTAGTATATTTTGGTTTCTGCAAAGCATTTGATCCTGGGATCACTAGTATTCTGGGGGCAGGTGGTCAACTGTGAACAATCAGCTCTGAGAGGTTCACTGAACCCCATATCTAATGAATGATAATTCTCCACCCTACCACACCAAGGGGTTGGGAAGTCAGTCTTGCCAACTGATTTCTAAATAACTGAAATAGAAACTGTCGGAGTATACAGCATTTTGTAAGGGAGCCCCCCCAGTGAGGAGACGACCCTCCTGTTTTGTAATGCATTTATGAACTTGGTGGGCAGTGAGTTGGGATGCAACCTGTATTTCCACAGGTCTTGGAAAACATAGCATAAGCAGAACAGCCCTCCAAGTGCCTCTGGGCCCTGTCCGTGGTCCTGCCCCGCATTTTTCGTCAGCCTTGTGGATTCAGACACACGGAGCACTGCTTCCCCAGCCTGCTGGCAGCTTAGCATCTGAGGGGGACAGAGATAGGATCTTAAATTCTCCCTCTCGGCTGATACAAAGATATGAAATGAACAAGATGAAATTTAACGGGAATAAAGGTCTTGTAACAGGTTTAGATTCAAGTAGTTATTGACAGACAACAGGCCTGTTCTCTTCAACAAGCCAGGACCATTAAAACAAACAAAAAAAAGGGCAGCGCCTGTGGCTCAGTGAGTAGGGCACCGGCCCCATATACCGAGGGTGGTGGGTTCAAACCTGGCCCCAGCCAAACTGCAACAAAAAATAGCCAGGTGCTGTGGGGGGCACCTATAGTCTCAGCTACTCAGGAGGCTGAGGCAAGAGAACTGCCTAAGCCCAGGAGTTGGAGGTTGCTGTGAGCTGTGATGCCACAGCACTCTACTGAGGGTGATAGAGTGAGACTCTGTCTCTAAAAAAAAAAAAAAAAGAAAATAAGGAAAGGAATTATGTTAGAGCAAGAGAGACCAGGAGCCACAACATCCATATACACTGCACGGTTCTGAAGGGGAAACTAAACAAAACAGCAAATACTGACATTTTGGGGTCAAATAGGGAAATCTGAAAAAGATCTGGATATGAAATGAGACGAAAATTTGTTGAGGCAGAAAAGCGATGATCGTTTACTGGGAAAAAATAGGTTACAAAACAGTATGCACAGTAAGATCTCACTTTCCAGAGAAAATCTACACATAAGCACAGAAACAGCTCATCTGATAAACGCGCCACAGAAAGGCTCACGGGAAGATGGGAACGCGACACTTTTATTTTTGCCTGTCTGAATTCTAATTTTCGGTTGTGAACATAAACTTCTGTAATAGTATAAGATTACGTTTTAGGGCGGTGCCTGTGGCTCATCGAGTAGAGCTCTGGCCCCATGTACCGAAGGTGGCAGGTTCAAACCCAGCCTCGGCCGAACTACAGAACAGAAAAATAGCCAGGCATTGTGGCGGGCGCCTGTAGTCCCAGCTACTGGGGAGGCTGAGGCAAGAGAATCGCCTAAGCCCAGGAGTTGGAGGTTGCTGTGAGCTGTGATGCCACGGTACTCTACCGAGGGCGATAAAGTGAGACTCTGTCTCTAAACAAACAAACAAACAAACAAAAAAAGATTATGTTTTAATCAGAAAGAAATCACCGACCTTCCCCTCAAGGTAAAGGGGCTGGCAGAGGTTTCTAAAACAGAGCTCCCGGAGGTTTAGTGGACAGAAACTTATTATGAATGGAAAGGGTGGTGTCCCATTAAAAGGCACCCCCACCCTGAACTAAGTGTACAGGTAAGAGATCCTGGGGCTGGAACTGTCCTAGGGGACCCCCAGTCCAGCCTCTTCATGTTACTGCTAGGAAAACTGAGTTACAAAATTAGCCCATGGCAGCTCTAGGGACAGAAGCCAGAGGTTTGGCCTCTGCTGAGTACTGTGGAAATGGTTCAGGGATATTTGGCCTAGGGTATTTGGGTAGCAAGCAGGGGTATTTGGCCTGGAGAAGAGACGGTGGCAGAGAGTGTGTAGGAAGGTGTAAAGGGCCAGAAGTGTCCTTTTCAAACATGTAAAGGCTGCCATGTAGAAGAGAGACTCACATGAGTCCCTGTGCAGAACCAGGATGACTAAGTGACAAGCAGGTTTGTCTCTGGAGAGTATGAGGGGGAAGGTTCTAATGACAGGAGCTGTCCAGCCTGGGGGTAAGAGGTGAGGCTTGTGGGGCATGTGGCTCAGGCCAGTGGCCTCGGGCCAGAGGTTTCTGGGAAGCCCTTCCCACCACAGAGGCTCTGTGGTTCTGGAACTCTAGCTTTCAGCCAGGGCTGGTGGCTTTTTTACCCAACCTGTGTTCTGAGAGGGCTAAGCTAGCCCCATTGTAGGGATCTGCTTAACCTGCCCCAGATGGGGGCCACGGGCAAAAGGGAGGCGCTTGACTGGCTCTTGGGGAAAGAGAAGGATCATGGTGGCAGCAGGAAGTGCCCCTGAGTAAAGCCCTCCAGTAGGGAGGGTGGGCTCCAACAGGAATTGCTGCCGTGAGCTGAGCGTCTGGGACAGGGGATCAAAGTCCTCAAACCTGACACCGGTTTCGAGTCTTCCACCTACTGCTATGGGGACTCCCAGGTCCCAGCCTATGCCCAGGTGCTCCTGGAGAGATGATTATCTATTACTTCCCACTTGTCAGGTGACAGGGATGAATGGGCCCAACCTGGCCATCACCCAGCTTCTCTCATTTCTAAAATTCTAGGCCTGACCTGCGCTCGGAACAAAATGCCAACCAGTGCCCATCGAGGACCACAGCTCCAGGTTCCCCCTGAGGACATAGGGGGACTTGGAATCCCACCAGTCAGGGTTTCTGTGCCCAGGAGAAAACCTTGACCATTTCTAAGCAAGCAGTAGCATGAGGGTAGGAGATGCTTTCCAGGCAGTGGGTGCCTCTTCCTCTTCCAAGACAGTCACCAGTCTTCCTGCCAATGGCAGGAAGAAGACACTATTGGTCATTCATTGATGCTGCTGTCCACCCCACTGGCAGAGCCGATTGTTAGCTGGTGACAATCCTGCTAGCAATCTACATAACTCCTGCTTTCCCCAAATAGATGCGGCCCCACCACAAGCTTGGCTCTGACTGGCCTGCTGCAGCCGAGACAGCCAGCTGATAGCCAGGCCTGTCCCTCAGAGCCTAAATGGGAGGTCACCAGGCCCTGGGGCGAGACTCCAGGATGACCCAAGGCAGACACCTCCTTCTGTGCTCCAGGCAGGGCCAGAGCAGTATTCCACGCCAGGTGCCAAGGCTGCAGAGCGCCCTACTCCTCGTCCCTCTACCCCTTGACTAGGCCCAGAGGTGTACAGATCCCTGCATCTTGGTCCCCGCGGGGTGGGTGGGGTGGGGACCCTGAGGCCAGATTCTGACAGTTCCTCCCCGTTCCCTGCACAGCGAGGAGGGTCACAGACCGCAGACCATTCCCAGGGCCGCGCACCGCCAGCCAGGGAAGGTGGGGACAGAGGCCGCGCTGGGCGTGATGCGTGATGTTCCCAGCACGGGAACTGCGGGAAGACAGCGAGGGTTCGACTGGGCGGGGGACACGCCGGGGTCCGAGGTCCGGAGCTGCGGCGGAGGGAAGGGGTCGGCGCAGGCGGGGTTTCTCCCGGGGAGAGGGCCGCCGCCTCGGGCTTGTCCGGGGGACCCGGCGGGGAGGCTGGGGGAGGGGAGACGGGCAGGGTCGCGGGCGGGCGGGCAGCGCGGGGCCCGGAGAATCGCCACCCGGCTTACCTCCTCGCCCTGGCCGAAGCGCAGTCCGAGCGCCGCGACGCGCTCCACGCGCAGGAAGCCGTCGGGGTCGCGGCCGCACACCTCGAACACCTCGCGCAGGCGGCGCACGGAGCGCAGCAGAGCCGCGGGGGCGCCCGCCCAGCCCGCGCCGCCCGCCATCCGCGCCGGCCCCGCAGCTAGCCCGAGCCCCGCGCCGCCCGGCGCGGCCGCCGCCGCCCGCCCTGCGCCGCCGCCGCCATCGCGCGCGCCCTCCGGGGCCCCCGGGTCTGCGCCGCGCAGCCTCCGCCCGGCGGCGGCGGCGGCCGATCGGTGTCAGCTGCGGCGCGGCGGGAGGGGGCGGGGGCGGGGCGGGGCGGGGCGCGCGGGGCGGGCGGCGGCGGCGGGGACGCCGCAGACAAAAGGAGCCGCGCGGCCTCCGGAGTGGAGCCGCCCGAGGGGAGCGGCCGCGGACTCAGTTTCCCCGGGCGTCCCCGAGCCCGCCTCTTGCCCCTGGAAAACCGGGAGGGCGGGCGCCCGCGAGGACACGGTGCGCTCCAAGTGACTGCACATTCACAGCTGCCCGACGGTGCCGCCCCTCCTGGGAGAATTCAGTTTTGAGGTCTGAGCCCGGGCACCACCTGCGTCGGGTCCAGAAAGGCCCTCCTGGGTCTTCGGCCCCTCCACCCTGCGGTGTGCCCATCCTCGCTTACCGCGCTGTGCGCTGGTACCTAGCATGGTCTGAGCGCTCAGTATGCGCCCAGTGTGTCCTGCCTTAGTGTTTGATGATTATATTCGTCTTTGGGAAAGCCGAGACCCAGAGAGGTTGGACTCCTAGCTCTTTGACGGGGAGGGTCAGGATTCACACCCAGATCCGGAGGGACCTAGACTGCTTCAGAAAGAGCAGTCCCCAGGCACCCTGTGCGGCCTCAGGGCCACACACTCCTCCCCAACATCACTGTGGGGCCATCTTGGGATGCGGGGGGTGGGCCCCCGCCTGCACAGGCACCCGGAGACCAGGGTCAGGTAGAAGGAAGGAAAAGCAAAGCTCTCCCACTAGGGTGCAGGTTGCACTGGGACGTTTCTCCCTTCCTTCCCTGGGTTCCCACCCTCTCACGCCTCCCTGGCAGCCCTGCATGGCCCAAACTCAGAGTCCAGGGTGACTCTTTATCCTCAGTGCTGGCTGCAGCCTCTGGGCCTGGACTTCACCCTGTCCTGGTGCTCAGCTGAGCCTCCTCCCTTCCCCACCTAGTCATGTGGACTCCCAGCCCACCATCAGGGCCCTGTTCTGCTCTTCTTTCTGCACCTCCATGCCAGCATTGCAAGTCCTTGTGGCTGTGGTTATCGGCAACCCAAAAAACAGGCTTTGGCTGAGCCCACTCCCACTTATGCTTTCCTTCTCTGCTTAGAAGTTCCTCTTCCAGGAAGCCTTCCCTGATGGCACTCCATATTGCCTCCTACTCTGAGTTCTGGGCCCTTTTTCCAAATGTCCACTTGGTTCTGTAAGTCTCTGGAGAACAGGGCAAGAGATGACTTAATCACCTTCATATAACCTCCAACCAAGAGCGGGAGGCCCAGAGGAAGCCCCTGCCCAGAGGAGAGGGACCCCAGCACGTGCAGAAACCCAGAGCAGGGTAGTGGCCCAGACAGGGAGTCTGGGGTGTGTTCTGTCTGGTTCTGTCCATGGGCTGAGTGGCCCCCCATTTCTGGCCTCAGTTTCTATTTCTATGCTCTTCTTCTCAACCCCAGATATATCATGTGCGGGGACAGCTTGTGGGTCCTCTGATAGTAGGCCAGCCCCTTTCTCTCCGGTCCCGGCTCCAGGGGCAAACCTGGCTTTCACCAGCCCTCTCTCTGTTATCACTTGAATCCCCCTGAAAGCCATGTAAGGCGGCGCCTCTCGGAGAAAAGACTTGTGGGTTGGAGGATTGCAGAGTCCAAAAGATGGGAAAGCAGGAAAGGGGAGGCCATGGGATTGGGGCGGGGTATTCTGGAAACAATGTGAGCCTCTCTGCTGGCTGGATGCCTCCCAGCAAAATATTAACATGTTCAAGTCTCAGTTTCTTCATCTGAGGAAATGGGATGATAGTACCTCCTTTTATAGGGTAACTGAAGATTAGAGCTGATGTGAGTCTGCTTCCCTTCCTCCGGCCCTGTGAAGTGGAGGAGGCGGTGAAGAGTACGGAGGAGGGGAGGCTGCTAGAGGTCCATTCAGCCTCCTGGCAGGGGGCTAGGGAGTGACCCAAGGTCAGCTGGCACCCATTTCTCTCAGCCAAGAGACTCAGCAAGGAAAGGAGACAAGCAGAAGCTGAGGCTGCCCCCTGGCGGGAGCTGAAGAAATGGCTCGCAGAGCTCTGTCTGGCACTGAGCCCCCCAAAACTGGGCCAGCAGAGCTGGGGGACCTCACCTACCTCAGCTGGCAGGATTGAGGGCGTCAGGCCTGATCGTGATCACATCTCAGATGAGCCACAACAGAAGCCCACAACCAGATTTACAGTTCACTCCAAAGACAGGATCATGCCAAATTCAAAAGTGCCTTCCTCAGAGGAGCCCTCTGGGAGCCCAGGTGCCTCTGCAGTTTTGCCTCTGTTGGCTGAGGTGCGAAGGTTGCCTGCCTCCTTCACCAGCTGTGGGCTTGGCTCTGGGTCTCTTGCCTCCTGCTGTGCTGGTGGAACCCACACAGCATATCACAGACATCCTCTGGGTTTGTCACATTCATTTTATGGAACACCTTTGTGGTGCCAGGTGTGCTGGGGGGATGGCAAAAGGAGAGCAGCCACACCCCTGCCCTTGCTGCACTTACAGGGTAGTCATGCCACTGTGGGATCTACACCAAGGTCCCAGGCTCTGGGATCTCAGAGGGCCTGCTGAGCACCTATCCAAAGGCCCCTCAAAAGTGGTACTTTTTACAGGGTCCTTGGGGCCTTGGAGGTAGACCTGGGGCCAGGACTCCAGGGCTCCCAACGCGTTGATCTGAGAGCTTAAAGTGCAGCCCCGAGCAGATGTGGCAAGAGAATACCCATGCCAGGGCCTGCTGGAGGGGGTCACCCCAGGGAGAACCCATCAATAGAGGGGTTAACTGGGAGGCTGGGAGCCTACCCCTGTTCTCCTCTTCCTCTGGTGACTTCTGATTCTCCCAGTGATTTCTTTTCTTTTCCTTTTTTTTTTTTTTTGAGACAGAGCCTCAAGCTGTCACCCTGGATAGAGCGCTGTGGCATCACAGCTCACAACAACCTCCAATTCCTGTGCTAAAGCGAGTCTCCTACCTCCGCCTCCCAAGTACCTAGGACTACAGGCGACTGCCACAATGCCTGGCCATTTTTTGGTTGCAGCCGTCATTGTTGTTTGGCAGGCCCTGGCTGGATTCGAACCCACCAGCTCAGGTGTACGTGGCTGGCGCCTTAGCCCGTTGAGCCACAGGCGCCGAGCCTCTCCAAGTGATTTCTAATAGCTGGCAGCAGCCTCAGCAGGCTGGGAATACTGTGGGAAATATACATGAACGGTTCAGTTGGGATTCCAGCCCATTCTCTAGGAAGAAACAATTTTGGTCAGGTCCCTCCCCTGTACTGAAAACCCCTCAGGGGCCCCCATTGCCTGGGCTGGCATCTTGGCAGTGTCCCCACACTTGCTTGCCTCTCCTTACCCCTGTCTGGGAGCATCTAAACTCCCTCTTGCCTCTCTCTGCCCGGGGTGGGGTGGGGGGTTCACACCTCCCCGTTGCATTTCCTGTGTTCAGTTTATGTCTTTATTTAGTGGAAATGGCACTTCCTACAAGAAGCCTTCCATGAGCACCTTGACCTCTCCCTGTACTCCCGCAGCTCCTGTGTAAAGAGGTGGCAAGTACAGACTGTGGGGCCACCTTACAGGTGGGGATGAGGCCATGGTGAGGTCAGTAGGTTAGCACATGTATGTGAGCGGTAGCTGTTGTCCTTGTGACTGTCCTTACCACATTTTACTCCTGTTACCTATCACAAGAGCATCTGGGAACCAGAGGGACCATAAGGTCCTTCAGTGCAAGGACTGTGCCCATTTCTCTTGATTTTTCTGACTCCCAGCTCCTAGAACAGTGCCCCATATGAACATAATTAATGAAGGAGTAAATTAAGGACTGGACAAATATGGTGTGTTAGGCTAAAATAAAAGATACCACTCTTCACAGGCCAGGTGCTATGGCTCACACTATAATCACAGCACTGTGGGAGTCTGAGACAGGAGGATAACTTGGGGCCAGGTGTTTGAGGCCAGCCTGGGCAACATAGAACCAGTCTCTACAGAAAATAAGAATTAGCTGGGTGTAGAGACCTGCACCTGTACTCCTAGCTGCTTGGGAGGCTGAGGCAGCAAGATGGCTTGAATCCTGGAGTTCAAGGCCAGAGTGAGCTGTAATCATGCCACTGAACTCTAGTCTGGGTAACAGAGCAAGACACTGTCTTTAGAAAATAAAAATGTAGGCTTGGCGCCTGTGGCTCAGCAGGCTAAGGCGCCAGCCATATACTCCTGAGCTGGCGGGTTCAAATCCAGCCCGGGCCCTCCAAACAACAATGACAGCTACAAGCAAAAAATGGCCGGGTGTTGTGGCAGGCACCTGTAGTCCCAGCTACTTGGGAGGCGGAGGCAAGAGACTCGCTTGAGCCCAGGAATTGGAGGTTGCTTGAGCTGTGATGCCAAGGCACTCTATCCAGGGTGACAGCTTGAGGCTCTTTCTCAAAAAAAAAAAAAAAGAAAAGAAAAGAAAAGAAAAATGTAAAATAATACTCCTTTGGCTCAGCGCCTGTACTCAGTGGTTAGGGCACTGGCCACATACACTGGGGCTGGCAGGTTCGAACCCACCCCAGGCCAGCTAAAACAACAATGACCACTACAACAACAACAACAAAATAGCTGGGTGTTAAGGCGGGTGTTAGTAGTAGTCCCAGCTACTTGGGGGAGGTTGAGGCAAGAGGATCAGTTGACCCCAAGAGTTTGAGGTTGCTGTGAGCTGTGACGCCACAGCCCTCTACCCAGGACAACATAGACTCTGTCTCAAAAAAAAAAAAAAAAAAAAGAAAGAAAGAAAAAAAAACTCTTCCCCTTGCTAAGTAGTATCTATGTTCTAATTCTTGAGACCTGTAAATATTACCTTATTAGAAAAGGGGCCTTTGGAGATGTAATTAAGGACCTCGACCTAGGGAGGTTATTCTGTGTTATGTGGGGGGCCAATCACTTGTATCCTTACAAGAGGGATCAGAGGCAGATTTGACACAGAAAGAAGAGAGGGCAATGTGACCATGGAGGCAGAGACTAGAGTGGTGCAGCCATAGCCAAGGAACGCTGGCAGCCAGCAGAAGCTGGCAGAGGTGGTAGGGACAGCATCTCCTTTGGTGCCTCTGGGGAGAGCACAGCCCTGCTGACGCCTTGATTTTGGTCTTCTGGCCTCCAGAACTGTGAAAGAATAAATTCCTGTTGTTTTAAGTCACAGAGTGGCTTCAATGTATACATACGTATAAATATGATATAAATACCACATGAATGTTATTAAAGATTATTATTTTTTTTGAGGGCACTTTGGCCTCAGCGCACTTTGTTGCCCTCAGTAGAGTACGGTGGCATCACAACTCACAGCAACCTCCAGCTCCTGGGCTTAGGCGATTCTCTTGCCTCATCCTCTTTTTTTTTTTGAGACAGAGCCTCAAGCTGTCACCCTGGATAGAGTGCCGTGGCATCACAGCTCACAGCAACCTCCATTTCCTGGGCTCAAGCGAGTCTCTTGCCTCTGCCTCCCAAGTAGCTGGGACTACAGGCGCCCGCCACAACACCCGGCCATTTTCTTGGTTGCAGCCGTCATTGTTGTTTGGCGGGCCCAGGCTGGATTCGAACCCACCAGCTCAGGTGTATGTGGCTGGCGCCTTAGCCCGTTGACCACAGGAGCCGAGCCGATTGCCTCATCCTCTTGAGTAGCTGGGACTACAGGCACCTGCCACAATGCCCAGCTAGTTTTTGGTGTTGTTGCAGTTTGGCCAGGGCCGAGTTCGAACCTGTCACCCTCGGTATATAGGGCTGGCGCCCTACTCACTGAGCCATAGGCGCTGCCCATTATTAAAGACTATTAAGAGCTACGTTTTGGAATCCAAAACAGTGGAGCTGGGCACCAAGTCTGCTGCTCTTTTAGCACCATGCCTCTGGACAAGGTAATGTCTGCGAATCTCAGTTTTCCTATCTGTAAGTTGAGGAGAGTAATCCTTACCTTGTAGAGGCTCTGCAGGCTTTTAATAACAAAATAAAAGCCTGATGCAGTGGCTCATGCCTGTAGTCCTAGCATTCCGAGAGGCCGAGGCAGGAGAATCTCTTGAGCTCAGGAGTTCAAGACCAGCCTGAGCAAGAGAGAGACCCCTGTCTCTACTAAAAATAGGAAAACTAGCTAGGTGTGGTGGCAGGTGCCTATAGTCCCAGCTACTCGGGAGGCTGTAAGAGAAGGATTGCTACAGGTGCCTGTAGCTCCCACCTGCTCGGGAGGCTGAGGCAGGAGGATCGCTTGAGGTTGCTATGAGCTGGGCTGATGCCACAGCGCTCTAGCCTGGGCAACAGAGTGATACTCTGTCTCAAAATAATAATAATAACAAAATGAATGTAAGATGCTTAGCTCAGTACTTGGCACAGTACCTGGCACATGTTATTATGGGTGTCAGCATGGAGTGGTTTAGAACCCATCTAACAGGGGGAATATACCTGCATTTTCTTTTTTCTTTTTTTTTTTTTTTGAGGCAGAGCCTCAAGCTGTCACCCTGGGTGGACTGCCGTGGTATCACAAGCTCACAGTAACCTCCAATTCCTGGGCTCAAGCGAGTCTCCTGCCTCTGCCTCCCAAGTAGCTGGGACTACAGGCGCCCGCCACAACGCCCGGCCATTTTTT
>CAUYRH010071237.1:0-34930 GCA_963574655.1 Perodicticus potto | reverse complement strand
GACTGTGTCCATTCATTGATACACTCATTCACCTTGCCCCTGGTGGAAGGGACTGTATTCATTCGTTTCCTGGCCAAGGAACCCATACACCTATATATACCCTGAGGCTAGAGGCCTAGAGGAGGAGACGGGGAAAGACCGAGAGAGAAACGGAGAGAGCATCTCTCTCCCCACTTGAAATCTCTCCCTCTACCAGGAGCTTTGGTGTTTTCTGTATTCTTTTCTGTAAATCAATTCTGTCTTACCACGGAGGGGTTGGGGGGGGAAATAACGTAATGAAGAATAATAAAATACATATATTTAAAAAAAAAAGAAAGAAAGAAAGAAAAAGGACAGAAATGTGCAATTCCAACACTCCTCACATGTAACGATAATGATGATATGCCTAATCATGCAGTGGAAAATATGAGTAGACGTACAGTTGACCCTTGAACCATGCATGGATTAGGGGTATTACCCGCCACAGTCAAAAATCCATGCATAAGTTTTGATTCCTACAAAACTTAATTAGTGATAGACTACTGTTGATCAGAAGCCTCACTGATAACACAAACAATTGATTTACACATACTTTGTATGTTATCTGTATTCTAGACTGTCTTCTTACAATAAAATGAACTAGAGAAAAGAGAATGCCAATAAGAAAATAATAATATTGACCATTAAATGGAAGTGAATCATCATAAAAGCCTTCTTCATTGTCTTCATATTGAGTAGGCCGAAGGGGAGGAAATAGAGGAGAGTTGGCCTGTTGTCTCAGGGATGGCACAGGTGGAAGAGAATTTGTTTACAAATGGACCCAACTAGTTCAAATCCATGTTGCTCAAGGGTGAACTACATGTATATATAGTGTGTATATGTGTGTGTGTAAGGAAAAAATATATATAGTGTTTCTTCTTCAGGATTATAATAATATTTCTAAATCTATACACCAAAGCAAAAACATGAATATTGGATATTTCATGAATGATTTCTAAATTATTTATTCTTCACAGAAAATGGATGACTTATCTTGTAAAGACTGGTACCAACATAAAAATTTTAAATATCTTGATCATCCTAAATTTTTGTTAGGACTATTTCAACTTTTGATTTTTTTAACTTTAAAAGACTTTATTTTTAATTAATTGCTTCTCAATTTTAACAGAATTTATTTATTAGATTCAGATCAAAATTGAACAGAAGGTACAAGGTTGTTTTTATTTTTAAAAATAATTATAAAATAAAGTATCTCAGACAAATACACGCAATTTGTGTTTTGGCTATGTCTTCAACACATGCTGGGTGCATTTGGCAATGTGAAGTTTTTTAAATCAAAGTAAATAAAAATCATACTTTTAAGATCTAAGTATGAAATTTCAGAGCTTCTCATGAAAAACAGAAAAGTACGGAGACAAATGACTCTAAATAAAACTATGCATTGCATTTTATGATGATATAACTTACTTTTAGAACTAAATGAATAATTTGTTTATAATGTCTAATCATATATATTAACATTTGCACAAGCTCAGAAAGTACAAAAATATTTTATTCTTCTCTAGCTGTCCACAAGATTTGTATGAAATAAACACATAGAACCTTGATTTTTTTTCAAAAATGTAGACAACTTAGAAGTCAATATATCAATTTTGCATAAACTATAGAAAAAAATATTTCTCTACTACAAATTACACCCATTGTATTTAACCTATAAATAGAGAGTATTTTCAAAGTATTTGAAGCATTAGAATTTTTTACTTTGAGCCTGTAAAGACCCAAAGTCTTAAGTTACATATTAACCATATGGAAAAACTTAAATAATTTATAAGCACATCTAGATGGCCTCTAACTTTTTTAATGTAGGTGAATGTTCACTGACATTTTAAATACCAATTTAATAACAGTCAGCTAGCTTCTAAAATGTTAAACAAAGCATTAAAGAAGATAGTTCAGAATATGCAATAAAAGTTATCACACATAATCTCAGACAGAGTGTAATATCTAGAAGGAGAAATAATATAAAATACATCTACACATATCTATAGTATGACCAAAGGTAGTAAGTGACATGAGAAAAGTATGTTTAAATTATACAGATCTCATGATGTAGGGAGGTTATTTTCAATTTAGTGTATCAGGAAACTTGAGTATCAAGAACCTGTGTCTTGAAATCTAATATATTTTATTTATGTCATGGTTAAATTTGTCAACTTGATTGGGTTAAAGAATACTCAGAAAACTGGTAAAACATTATTTCTGGGTGTATCTCTCAGGATGTTTTTAGAAGAGATTAGCAATGGAATTGGTAGTCAGAGTAAAGAAGATCCCTTCTCACCAGTGTGAGCAGTCATCGTCCAGTTCAGGGCCCAGATGGAACAAAAAAGTAAGAATAGCAAATTTGCTTTCTCTTCTTATAGAATTCTCATCTTCTCTTGCAAAAGGACAGCTTCTGTCCTTCTTCTCTGCAGCTTACACCAGCACATGCAGTATGTTTCTACCTCCTTCTCTGCTCCTCTCCATTCTCTGGTCTTGACCTCAGACCAAATTGTACCCCATGTGGTTTTCCACATAGGAGACTGCATACCATGGGAATTTTGGCCTGCATAATCATGGGAACCAATTTCCATAACAAATCCTGTTATATATCTCTATGTATATTCTATTGGTTCTGTCTCTCTGATGAACCCTGGCTGATACAATTTGAAAAATAGAACTTCTCCCCTGCTCATAGTCCCCCTATGGTAATTAAATATTTTCCTTAATATGCTTCTATCTTTGGTATAGAGTTGTAGCAATTACTGCTTTGTCAATGTGTCAGTGGTATTAATATGGTAATGACAGCTGCTGAAATAAATAAACCCCCAAATCACACTGGATTAAACCAATGGAATTGTAATTCTCTTGCATGTGAAGTCCAAAATAAATTTTTTCTGATCTTTGGAAGGCTTTCTCTTAAATGGCAACTGGAATATTCAGCTATCTTCCATTTGTAGCTCTGTCATTTTTAACATTTATTTCCTAAGGTCATTTTCATTCCTAATAACTAAAAGGGAAAGGGACCAGGAGATTCACCTATGAAAGGTTCTTATAAGCCCTAGGGTGCCAAGTTCATCATTTGTGCTTTAGGTAGAACTCAGTCATATGTTGACACCAAACTGCAAGAGAGACTGGGTAATGAAGAGCAAGCCCTCTCTGCCGCTACTGCCATTAACATTTATGGGTCTGATAAGAACATGGTCTTGGCACCACACGCTGGTTTTGTGGAAGAAACTTGTTGATTTTTGAAGTATCTATTGCTCTTCCCACGCACCCAACTTTTCTAAGAAAGAGGGCAATCTACAATAAGTATTACTACTGTTACTGCTCTGACTATAACCACACTTTTCTGAATTCCAAATTTGAGTATTTATTAGAGTTGTTCTTACTCTCTCCCATTCTTCAGTGTCACCAACATCTTCACCAGTCAATCATTCAAACACTTGAGTGCCTATGTGCTGTCTTATTATTTTGGTACAGAAGATTCAAAGAATTCCAACAGCCCTTATGAGCCTCATCAGTCAGCTATCATCTGCACTGAGTTGATGTTGAGTCCAATTTTGCTGGTCTTTAAAAATCCAGCACATTTTGGGTTTTCCCTTTAAATATTATTCTGCCAGGTGCTAATCAAACTGATTTGGCAAAATCATCCACCTCTGGGAACCCAAATTCCAAATTTGTTTAAATTCTTTATTAAATAATAACTGTGTACCTTAAAGCTTTTATGGGGAACAATGTGCTGATTTGATATGCGGTGTGGAATGCTTACATCTAACTGATTAACATAACCATCTCCTTCCTTACTTATTTGTTATGACAAAAACATTCATACTCTATTCTTAATGGTACAGAAATGTATCATTGCATTGTGCCCTTTAGGTTTTTAACGTAATGCTTCCCAAGTTCCCGAGTTCTGCCCTTTTTAGCCAAGATACAAATAGTTTTTGAATATTTTTCTCTATGAAAGTAAATTTTTCAATTAGTTTATAATTATTTAAACCAGTTTTCATTATTCCCATTTTAGCATGCAAATGTTAACAAGTACCTTTTGCAACTAGATCATGCATGTGAAATATTAGAATTTGAAAGTATTTCTTTAGACTTAAATTATTTCTCCATAGTAGTGGTAAGATAGTTTTGAGAGCATATATCTCTTAATCCAATCAGCTGTGGCCCTTATAAATGGTGGAAAGATCAAAGTGACTCAAATTTCTATCTCTTTGTAGAACATAACAACCACAGCTGATCTGCTGGATCAAAAGAATATTTTCACCTTAGTTCTACAGTTCTTCATACAGAAAAAGCACAAGGCATGTGTAGTGGCTAAGCATCATTTTAGTTCTTAGCCTTGATTGTTAAAAATTAAAGTTAGAATCCACAACTTTAATGTACTAAAATACACAAGAAAAAAATCACATTGTATGGCGAGTACAATATTTCTAAATTTTACAATAATGATTATTTATTCCTACTGAAGGTATTTAAAATTCACATGTTGATATTTATCTTGGAATGTAAAAATTCACTTATTATTATTGATTTAGTATAGTCTGAAAGCTCACATATCTAACATTGTTCTCAGAATCACTGAGACAAAGTGGATTTATATAAATGGTTCTCTAACCATATTCAAACTATACCTTAAAAATGTCAGTCTGTCTTAATGACAAAACTGTTTAGGTAAGCAGTATCCATAGAGATGTTGGTAGATTACATTCCTGTTTAACAGTACCAACAAAATAGTTTCAAATAGCCTGACACACAGCCATAGAAGTGGGAAGTACATTTGTAACTTAGAGACACTGCCCTCAGTTACTGGTTAACTTCCAGTATGTCAATTTCATATCTTTGCTTCCTATAGGTATTAAGTACCTCACAATTCTTCTCATTCTCTCCAGCTTGATATCATCTAAAAATTCCACATTCCAACCTTGAAGGTTGATTTAAAAAACAATTATGTATTTGGAGATCTAGGCCTAACTATTGTAGCTTGGCAGTTTAATGTAAGATAAAACCCTTCAAGTTTAACTGTTCAAGTTACATTAAGCAATATTTTTAAACAGCTTCACTTAGGTATAAATGCACATACTTAAATTAAGTAGTTTGATAACTTATGACATATGTAAAATATTCATGAAATTATCACTACAATCAAGAGGATAAATACACCCATCACCTCTAAAAGTTTCCTCAGCCCCTTGGTCGGGGGAATCCCCCACCATCTCCTGGCTCCTTCAAGTAACTACTAATTTGTTGTCTGTTGCTATTAAATTGAATTATCTTTCTAAATTATGAAGAAAAGTGTCCTTTTCAGAACGTTGCTTATCCTTTATGTATTTCAAGATTTGATAAAAACCTAAGTTGCGATGTTCCTAATCAACATTCTAGATTCCATCAAAATCAAAGACTTAAAAGACAACCAAATAAATACAAAATGCTAAGAGCTGAAGTTTAAGCACAGATTTTTCTCTTTGATAAGCAGCTGTGCTCTTACAGGGCTGTCTGAAATAGAATGAAAACCTTTGGTAGCCATCTAGGGCTGGAAGAGACCATAGAGCTCTTTCATTCACGTCTATCCCTGTATTAGGTCTTACTCTCCAAATTAATGAGTGTAATACTATTCTTAAACTTCTAAAGAGGAAGACTTTCCTCAGCTAACTAACTTAGCAGTTAATAATCATGCTTTAGGGCGCCACTCATTGTGGCTCAATGAGTAGAGTGCTGGCCCCATATACCAGAGGTGGCAGGTTCAAACCTGACCCCTGCCAAAAAAAAAAAATTAAAAAATTTAATAATCATGCTTTATATTTAATACTAAAAAACCATCAGTTTCATCTTATCAAAAACATTACTCTCTTTATAGTTCATTTCATAAAATTTTCCATTATATAAATTTTCCATTCTAAAAACAATATATACTCCATATAGGAAATTTGGAACAGAAAGTAAAAGAAAAAAAAATTTTAAAGGAGAAAAAAATGATTCATATGCTCCTGACCTAGAAAAAATTTATTAATATTAGAGTATATTGCCTTTTAGTCCTTTTCTAGACTTAGATTTTTGCTTTTGGATTCTAGCATGAATTCCACACTACTTGACAGTCTCTGAAGGACACAAAATTAAGTGTATTGACTTACTCTTTATAAACTATAAATATAGAAATTGGCTTTAAATTTTCTTACATTTATAAGAAAGTCTTTTATTTATAAGTCTCTTTTCTCACTCTCTACATTTTTTCAAAAAGAGACTCATAAGACAGGTAGCAATTCTAGAAATTTCCTTTAGAATTTAAAAAATGTTGACTAAGTTTACAAAGTTGAATACAGCTATAGTAGTCATTAGTGCTGTTCCTCAAATATTTCTGGCTATTCACCTTGTGAGCAAATGTTTGGACTGTACTTCCTGAACCCTTTGTCATTAAGTAGGAGTCACAATGTCAATGAGTTGTAAAGAGAAGTGATATATTTCCTCTGAGTCAGGCCTTTATGTGCTTCCTTCCAGAGCCTCTTTTCAGGCCATTGCAAGCATCAATGTTTCTGATACAACTACTCTGCCAACCTGTGTCCTACAATAAAGACTCTTGAGGAAGAGACCACAATCAGTGCACAATAGACTTGCCTCGTTGTTTTTGTAATTCACAAAAAACTGTGGTGTGGTTTCAGCAGCAGCATGTTCTAGCCCTAATTTATTTCACATCCGTCTTTCTTTTATTGCACCAATTTGTAGTTTATTCAAGTTTGACCCTTTTTCTTTTCTTATCGGTAATGAATACTCAATGTAGATGAAAACAATACAGAATAAAAAATATAGTTATTTCTGATGATTTTAAGCTCAGTGATGAGAAGACAGTAAAAGTTGGAAATAGCACTATCACCATGGTATATAAATAATTGTTGAGGGGCTCCTCTGATTAGAAAAATCTTATGTGAGGTATGGTTATTTATAGATAAAGATTTAGAATAACAGGTAAAGAAGAGCATATATGTACCCCTAGTATAAATATAAACACACCCATACACAACTTTCTAATTACTGCATGTGAAAACTATTCTCTCTGGAAGTGAGAGAATCTCCCCCAAAATCAGCATATAATCAGCATATCAATGTTATTTTGGCAGTCCAATATTATACAACCCCATGATATAAAATCCATACCAATTAGGAAGAGCAAGCCACTCACTGTTCCAAGCTGATTTCTTGAAAATGGACCTGACTATGGAAACCCTGAGGACTCATTAATATGAGACTTAGAGCTTCTCTAAGGGATAAAAGAGTGTTAGTGATTGGAAAGGGGCCCCAAGAAGAGAAAAATAAAAGGGAATGGGGCCCACATGGGTACTGGTTTGGGCTCAGAGCACTCTGCCCACTCCCCAGACAGACCCTTCTGGATAGTTGGAGTCCACAAAGGCAGAATTTGAGAATTTTGAAGAAGGCACTCCAACACAATCTTGTGGGGTCACAAAAGTATTAAGTTATGTCTATGCTTTTGAGAAGATAATTATCCAGCAGAAGAAAACAACTTGAACATTACATACAATGACAAGTGTTGTTTAGAGATAAGCTGCCTTGTCCTACAAAGTCAAAATCGAAAACTTTGATATGATTTGACATAAGCGTGAGGAAAACCGCTTATCTATATTTTCTTATATACTTTTTGTCTTGATTTTTTTCCTTTTTGGAGATTTTTCCTGAAGAAACATTAGAACTAGAAAAGAAAGAGAGCAGCGATTCTTCTTTTACCAATGCCCATTTCCATAGCACAGCCTGGAGCAGGTATTCTCAGTCTTGATTGTGTTAAGAATCATCCCCAGTTGGGCGGCACCTGTGGCTCAGTGGGTAGGGTGCCGATCCCATATACCGAGGGTGGTGGGTTTGAACCCTAATCAGCATATCAATGTTATTTTGGCCAAAATGCCACAAAAAATTAGCCAGGCATTATGGCAGGCACCTGTAGTCCCAGCTACTCAGGAGGCTGAAGCAAGATAATCCCCTAAGCCCAGGAGTTGGAGGTTGCTGTGAGCTGTGACACCATGGCATGCTGAGGGCGATAAAGTGAGACTCTATCTCTTAAAAAAAAAAAAAAAAAAAAAAGAATCATCCCCAAAATATCTGGTAATGGGTCTCAGGCAACTACCTCTGTTAGTTATTCAGGTTATTTCCTTGGACCATGCTTGACAAACACAGGAAAAGAGAGAGGCCCATACGCATCCTCATCCTGTCTGATATAAAGATATTTTTTTAACAAAGCAGAGACATGATGCAGAATTCTGGGGGTGCTGAATATAAAAATTCAATGAGTTTTTGAGTTTATATTTTTGGTACCTTTGTGACTGGTACCTTTGGGTACTTTTGTGCAAAGTTTAGGACGAGGGCTCTTTTTAGTAATAAAAAATGATCTTTCCAGACATAGCTTAAAGGGCTTTATATAGTTAACTCCTTGATTATAATGCTTAATTTAATGTTTCAACAACTCTAAAGGGTACTATTGTTATCACTATTCATAATGAAGGAACTGAGGGACAGCGTATAAGTAATTTGTCCAAGCTCACATAGTTTGGAGGAGGAGATCTGAGATTCCAAACCAGGCATTTCTACTGTAGAATCCCTGTTCTAACTCATGTACTATAGTACTATTGTTTCATTATTGAGAAAATAAACAGAAATTCCAGCTACTATCCATATCTGCTGGGAAGATTTGCATATTCTAGGGCAAGTCCTAGTAAACATCAGGGTAAAAAGTCATTAAATAGCCATGCCTTTTAGATGTCTGGTCATGATGAAGTGGTGCTAAAAATAGTTCAGTCTTCCAGCTCCACCACAGTCAAATGAAGTCAGACTGCCTAAGGGGAAAGCTTTGCATAATGCTTTTTAAGAGCTTCCCAAATGATTTTAACATGACTCCATAGCACCGAAGAGTTAAAAACATGTATTTACTTAAAATTTAAAAACATACATGCCTTTGCAAATGGTCCCCTTTTGCTCTGCTTTAAGGGAATGAAAGTAAGTTTACTAAATATTCTACATAGAGGTTGTGGAGTGTTATGCAGTGGGCTGAAGTTAAATGCTTAATTAGCAATATATGCATGGTTATAGTTTTATTCAAAGTTTTATTTGTCTTTTCATTAAAAGGGATTTAGAGATAATGATCTGACAATCAATTGTTTAAAATGACAATTATTAATAATTAGTGTGATGACTATTAGGTTGCTCGGAAGACATGCTCTCTTCATTTACTAATTCTGGATAACATCCTTTTATTCAAAGGTAAACTATGATTATTTTAATACACACGTATGCCTGCTGGATGAAACGCCAGATTTCTCCACATTCTCTTCTTGGATCTAGTCCATCAAAGTAGCTAAGGTCCTTCATCTATACCTGACACTTTTAAAGCTTTGTATGAAACATCTGTTTTCCATTTTTAAATGTCAACTTGTCCATCTTGAATGGGCATTGGGTAAAGTAGACAAATCCTGCTTTGTCTAAAGAGCCCATCTTGATTGTTATGCCAAAACCATATTTGCTCCATTAATCAGATTCCCCAAAAAATTGTCAGCAAAGGCAGTGGGTATTGGGTAATCATGTGGTATGACTTTTATGTTAACCACTCCAGAGAACATTGTGTAGGGGGCAATAAAATGTGCCTTTGATCCAAAGTTATATTTTCCTACTACACCTTGTTCTTTACGAAAAGTTAAGTATTATAGTCACAAAAAAAGATCCAGGGAGATTGAAAACAATGGGAATTGATCTGTTTAGTTTCCCACATCCCTTGCCCTGCATGATCACTGGTCTTGATTCGGCTCAGTCGGTAGCCTTCTGCATTTCCCATTGGAAGGCCAACCCCAAGAGCTGAAAGCCCCAGAGCTCTTTTATAATTGAAAAGATTTGCAAAGAACATTTAGGGCACTAAAGCCTCAGCTGAGCTCTGAACCTGTATAAAAACCCTCTTTGATTCCCTGTTCCCAACCCTCAGAGCCTCAGAGTTTTCTAAGAGTCAGTGGGGTTAAAGTAGAACTTCACTGCCACCAAGGCCCCCTCTGCAATGGTAAAAGTCTTTCCTTCTTCAACATGCTCAACTCAAACACAAGATCAAGACTGTAACCTTACAGAGATATAGGTGAACAGAATTTGAGTATGGCATGCTTCTAACAGGAATAAGAATAAAATGTCCAAGTAGACTAGGAGTGGTGGCTGTGGCCTGTTTTCCAAGGCCCCACATTCCTTCCTGTGTTCTGGTTATATTCCAATAATAATGGGTTTTGGTCATTTCGCAGTGTCCCCAGCTCTCTAAAACTGTGAAGATTTGTGAATGCTTAGTCACTTTTGCCAACCTGGCTTCAACAGTGGCTCCAATGCACTTTTTTTTTTTTTAGTGCTATCTTTCTGGTTGGCTGCCAGCATGATCTTATTAAGACTGAGTGACCCAGGTTTGACTGTGGCAGCTCACACAATCGGTATGCTGCTACTGTTTTCTCTCCCAGGACATCTGCTTCAGCACAGCTTCAGATAATACTTCATTATGTCCTGGAAATGAAGTGTGTTTCTTACCACATTGTGCACCATTGTACTCTTTGAAATTCATGTGAGTCTTATGTGATGATATGATATACATCAAAGTGTACTGAAAAATTATGGCCCACTGAATAAAAAAAAAAAATTAGAAAGATCCCTTTTCCACTTGTTAAACTCAAAACAACAGTATCCCAGTCTCCCTCTATGCAGGCAATTTGTGTGGAGATTGAAGAAAGAATATTTTTACTTACTCCTAGAGATCAAACCTTCAGGAAAGTAAGGAAATACTCATGCGTCTGGGTAAGTGATGGGCTTATTCACTATTGATGGTTCTTCAAAGTCCCTGATAAAATTCAGGAAATACCTGAGCAACAAAAGCTTACGTTAGAAAAAAACCTATTTCACATTCTGTTATGACTATTGGTGGGCATCCATCCTGTCTTTGAATGACCAAGTTATATAGGAGTTGAATGAATAGTTCATATATCTATTATACACTTCTAATATTTGATGGAGAGCAAAATATTTAATTATTATAATAGTTAATGTTTAAAGTGTATACGTAGAATGTAGTGGGTGAAACACTTAGCATAAACTTTCTTCATCAATTCACATGAAAATCATTCTATGGTGTCATGTGTTCCATAGTTTTCAGATGTGGAAACTAAGGAATTAACCGAATAGGTAACTTACTTGTCCAAAGATCATACAGTTTGTGTTGGAATCCAGAGTCCATCCCAGGCAGGCTATGATCAGAGCATACTCTGTTAGCCATATGCCATGGAAATCATATTTATAGGAATCAGAGAAAGCAGAAGATCCATTCTTGGGCTGGGTAGAACTTTCGGATTACCAATGGGATCATGATGGTTTTTCCCAGTATTCTCCATTTGGCTCTACTCAACAGCCAACTCTGTCTGCTCCCTACATCCTTTGAGACATTGGTTCATTTTCTTTGCCTTTACAACACAGATTATAAATGTAATATATGGGAGGCGGAGGGGGAAATGACGAACACTCTATCCTAGACCTGCCTCTGTGATAGGCCAGTTTTCAACAGATTAACAGCACATAGCTATTACTATTATTATTAGCTATTATTATTATTATTGTTCTGAGTTTATGGGGGGGGAAGAAAACACTTTTACATACCACAGAATATTGCCCACTCCTACAAATCTGAGATCTGAAATAACTTTTTTCTTATATAATTGAGAATAGGAACACAGTGGCTATATTTAGCCATTTGGCTATTATCTAGTTCACTTAAACTCTTCAGTGCCAACTTCAAGATCAAAATATATTGATAATAGTTCTTCCTAAATTATCAAAATTCTCTATAAGAAACGTGTCAACTTTTTTCTTGAATCAAAAAAAAATATTTTGAGGGGATTATTTTATATTTGTAATAGATGTAGTCCAATAATACTTTTTGTGGATTCCTTGTCAGAGCATGGCAGGTGAAATATCACCTCGATTAGCACATTTTCTAACTATATTGCCTACACTTCTCTTTATTTTTTCTAATAACTGTAGGGTAGAAGCCTTAATGAATTGATATTTTCTATTTCTATAGAAAAATACATGTAGAAGAAATAACCTTCAAGTCATTTTTATCCTCAAACCGGTTTTGTTCTTGCTATGATAATATAGAGAGAGCAATAATTCTCCATTAGAAGATGACATCTACTTGAAAAGGTCTCTTGTTAGCTAAGTGTTTCTTTCATTGAATTATTGGCCTATTTGCCCAGTGGTGAGAAGAGGAAAAAAGAAAGGGGATAAATGAAGGTAGAATTCAACTTGAGCCTAACCAAGAAGACAATGAAGACATCAGAATACATCAGGACTACTTTCAGATATCAAATTCCAAACGAGCACCCCCATAAAATATTAAACCTTAGTCACAGACCACTTAAAGTATCCTCCATTTTATCCTTCATTTTTACTTTGAGAAAGTAAAAAAATAATAATGAAGATGACACATGTCAAAAGTGACTTTGGGCTGGCACATTGGCTCATGCCTGTAATCCTAGCACTCTGGGAGGCCAAGGCAGGTGGATTGCTTGAGCTCAGGAGTTCGAGACCAGTCTGAGCAAGAGCAGGACCCCATCTCTAAAAATAGCTGGGCTTTGTGGTGGGGGCCTGAGGTCCCCGTTAATCAGGAAGTTGAGGCAAGAAGAATGCTTGCGCCCAAGAGTTTGAGGTGGTTGTGGCTATGATGCCACAGCACTCTACCAAGGGCTACAGAATGAGACTCTGTCTCAAAGAAAAATGAAAGTGACTATGAGCCAGCCCCCTGATAGCAGCACAGGTTCACACTGGACGTGAAATGAGACCATGACGTATCTCCAAACTCACGACTACTACCATGTTCTACTTTCCCCATAAAATGTTCTGAAGGATGCAATTTATTGAAATATTGGAGTTTCCTTTTGATTCAATTTGGATATATCATAGTATAAAAAGGAGAAAATTCAGTATCAAAGTAGCTAGAAAGCAAAGGAGATCAATTTGCTTGTGTGACTGTCCAGAGCTTTCCTGGGTAGCTGGATTGAGGTGGCCAGGACCTGAGTGTTCCCTCTCCCCTGTCCTCCTCTCCTCCACACCTGCTCTCCACCTGCCCACTTCACCCTCTCAGTGCCAGGGACATGAATAAAGCTGGACAGAGGTGAGGGCCTTAGCTCTCTTTTTTTCAGTATTAAATTCCGAAAGAAGGTGTAGGACACAGGACAAAGGAAATAAACCAGAACATTCTGAGATCTACAGAACAGATCTGTATACAGATCCCAGTATATAAAAGGCCGAGTAACAATAACTCAGACTTTCAGACAGTAAAAGCTACCATGAAGTTGGGTGAGCAGGAAAATCCCTCAAATGTGACCTTTGACCAGAATAGAGAGGGAGTTACATGGAGCCCAGCAAGGACTGACACCGCACCCAAACAGCCAGCTTAATGAGGACTGCAAGGCAGTGTGGAAAACAAAAGATGCCCCAGTTTGCAGTGTAAAAAATCATGCAGAAGTTTCTTTTTGTCACTCAAGAAAAGCAAAAGGGGTGGGAGGTGGGGAAGACACAGGAGCAAAGAACTCTAAACGTCAAGGAATTTAATGAAAAGAAACCTAGTGACCCTGTAAGTCCCTGTGGAAACTGATGAACACTGAATTAATCTCCCAGAGATGATTAAGATTACGATTTCTTTCTGGTTTTCAACCTGTTGAAAGCAGTTTTGTCCATTGACTAAACACAGTCCTCAAAAGAAGTTATCTGCTTCTCCAGCACATTGTTCCAAATTTATCGTCTTCCGTTCTACCCTGTTCCTGAGGTTTCTTGATAGCATATCCTATCAGAACCAGTTTGGAAGAGCCCCAGACCAAGCCGTCTGCCTGAGTGCTTTGACATATTCCTCTAATCTTGCTCCCCCAACTCATCATCAGAGTTTCACATGGAAAAGACTTGGCAAGAAGTGTGGGGTTTTCGGCCTTCCTTGACCCATCCTGTCTAAAGTACGTTTCTATCGGTCTCTTCCTTCATCACATTTCTCCTCGCCATCAGATCCAAAGAAAGCTATGCCACGGTCATCTTTACTATACATAGCTCTATTTCCTTTGGTGTCTTCCACACTAACCAGGCCATTCTTGCCTAAAGACTTCTTTATTCCAGGCCGGCTGGCCTTTTCTTTCCTATTGTTAAGCCACGCTGTCATTATACGGACACAGAGCATGACACACCTACAAACCAGCAGGTGATGATGAGCTGAGGTTGCTTCCAGTACACAGTCTGGGCTCGTGACATCGCTCATTATCTACTGTTCTCCTTCTCTGATACTGCTCACAGCCTACTTGTGCTTCTCCAGGTGATCACTGAGTCCCTTGATGCTCCAAAAAGGATCTAAAGTTTTCTGAAGCCCATGGTAATGGCTGCATCTGGGAGCCATGTGGCCATGAAGGAAAAGAAATTTGAGATGTTTTTAGTTTCTTTTTACTTAGAAAATGTATTGATTTATTGATTGGTTTCATCCTTTTTTTTTTTTTTTTTTTTTTTTGTAGAGACAGAGTCTCACTTTATCGCCCTCGGTAGAGTGCTGTAGCATCGCACAGCTCCCAGCAACCTCCAACTCCTGAGTTTAGGCAATTTTCTAGCCTCAGCCTCCCAAGTAGCTGGGACTACGGGCACCTGCCACAAGACCCGGCTATTTTTCTGTTTTTTGCAATTCGGCTGAGGTTGGGTTTGAACACGCCACCTTTGATATATGGAGCTGGCGCCCTACTCTATAAGCCACAGGTGCCGCCCTGTTTCATCCATTTTTGTTTTTATTTTTCCTTGCTGCCTGTGAAATGAGGATCCAGAAACACATCAACTCTACTTTGAAAAATTAAAAACAAATTTTAGGAGGGGAGCAAAAGATAGATCAGAACTTGAAAATTATGTGCACTTTTTTCTTTTTTAATGGAATAAACTTGACACAGCCAAAAAATAAGTTAACTGTAAAAATTAAAAATGAAAAACAATGCTCTTTTTCTGTGCGTCTGTGTCGTGACTACAATGTAAACTTACTGAAGCTTCAGTCCATGCTCTTGATCTTAATTAGCTTTTTGACCTTGTGTTTCTGTAGCCCAGCTTCCTCATCATTAAATAAAGGTAAGGAGTGTTTTCCTCACAGACATGGTATATTAAATGAAAAAATGTAAATGCCTTCGTTCAGTGCGGTGCATGGAAGAAGCACTTAACAAAAGTTAACTATTTTTATTCACTTAAAGAAATCACTACCTTATGTGAGAGTTAATTGTCATCTCATGATCTAAGAGCCGATTTTGAGAGAAGGTAGTTAGGACGCATAAACCACAACTGAAGAGCTCAAGAGAGAAAATGTCTTTGGAACTGAAGGTAAAAAAAATAAAAAGAATGAATCTGGCTGGGCCAGTGGATCATGCCTATAATCTTAGCACTCTGGGAGGCTGAGGTTGGTGGATCACTTGAGCTCATGAGTTCAAGAGCAGCCTGAGGAAGAGCCAGACCCTGCCTCTACTAAACTAGGGGCAGTGCCTGTGGCTCAGTGGGTAGGGCGTCAGCCCTATATACTGAGGGTGGCGGGTTCAAGCACAGCCCCAGCCAAACTGCAACAAAGAAAATAGCCAGGTATTGTGGCGGGTGCCTGTGGTCCCAGCTACTCGGGAGGCTGAGGCAGGAGAATCACCTAAGCCCAGGAGTTGGAGGTTGCCGTGGACTGTGTGATGTCATGGCACTCTGCCGAGGGTGATAGGGTGAGACTCCGTCACTGCAAAAAAAAAAAAGAAAGAAAAGAAAAACTAGCTAGGTGTAATGGCAAGTCCTTGTATTCCCAGGCTCTTGGGAGGCTGAGGCAGGAGAATCACTTGAGCCTGGGACTTTGAGATTGTTGTGAGGTGTGATGCAATGGAAGTCTACCCAGGGTGTCAGAGTGAGACTCCATCTCAAATAAATAAAGAAAGAAAGAATGAATCACATAGGGAAAAGGATAAAGCTCTTTCTTCAAGAGAAAGAACAGAGCAAGAAATGGAAAGATTCTAGGCATAATTACAGAAATTTTCATAGGTTGTGCTCCTTTTGGCCTGAGTGCCACTGCATTTGGGGGATGAGACACTAGTGTGGGAGGTGGATGAAGAAGAATCAAGTTATGAGAGAAGAGCAGAAATGGGAGAATGCAAACTAAGGTAGCAACTCACAAGACGGTTGGAGGTAGAAAGTGAGGGAGGCTGGGTGGAGGAGCACACACCTGAGAAGCATTCGAGAAACACTAATGATAGGCTTTGGTATCTGATTAGATATTCGGGGATTGGGGAGGGAGTAATAAAGAAGAAAGAAAAGGAGTGGTTCAAGCATGGCTCTCTGTTTCTAGCTTGGTAGAATAATTGGTTTGATTGCTAGATTGTGGGTCTAGACTCCAAAATGAGAAACACGTGAGAAGGAACAAGTTTGAGTGAAGATATAAATTATTCTGTTATAGTAAAATTGAGGTGCAGAAACTCACATTTGAAAAATATAAATTAAATATGTTGTAATTCTTTGTTGTTGTTGGTTTTTTCTCTCCCCAGAGACAGGGGTTTGCTCTCTTGCCTAGATGGGAGTTCAGTGGCATGATCACAGCTCACAGCAACCTCCAACTCCCAAGCTCAAGTGATCCTTCTACCTCAGCTTCCTGAGTAGCTAGGACTAGAAGTGCATGCTTCTGAGCCTGACTGATTTTTTAATTTTTTGTCTAGATAGGAGTCTCACTATCTTTCCCAGTCTGGTCTCAAACTCATGGCCTCAAGTAATCCTTCCACTTCGGCTTCCCAAATTGCTCAGATTATAGGTATGAAGCACCACACCAGACCTCCTTGTAATTTATTTTCAAAAATGGTTTTGAAACTTAGGAGAGAGGTCTGGTTTGCAGATAATATGTTTGGGAGCCATCAGCACTCATCTCATTCACAGATGAGCTTGCCAAGGAAGCACGTGCTGAGAGGCGAGGATATCAGAACGGTGGAGGCCTGACAAGAGGATGTGGAGGGACATAGAATCCCACGTATGACTCATCAGATGCAGCCGGAAGGCTAATCTGCCAATCAATATTTCAGCAAGTTTGGGAAAGCAAGGAAGGCTTAATTGACCACATGCCTCAGAAGGTTCAAAGGTACCCAATCTAGATTCCTGGAGAATAAGAAGGAAATGGAATGTGAGGATGTGATTTCAGGCATAAAATTCTTCCTAAAATCTTAGATAGTGTGCCCTCTCTCTTCTTTCACCTCACCTCACCTTGTTCCCAGTCTTTGTTCCCAGTTATTATGGTGGATTCTGCTGCTAGGTCTCCATATCCAGAACTCCCCCCCACTGCGGTTGGATTCTGCTCAATTCCTCTGTGCTGTATTCTCACCTCTCTCCCCTCTGGCCTTCCTACGCAGGCTGAACCCCTTACCACCCTCCCGCCAACCTTATTTTTCAAGGATTCTCAGCCTGGACTTCATGCTTCTTCTCCCTTTACAACATCCATATTTTCGAAGCTTTTCAACATTTATTTGTATTTTAGTAGTTACCTCTGTTGGTGTGTATTATACCCCAAATACTTAAGACTGCATAACCTCCTTAACTCCAGGGGTGCCACGTGTCTCCCTTCCAGCTTTCTGAGTACACTGTGTTCTTCTGCCCTAGCCCCAGGCTCTTTGCACATTACGTTCCTCCTCCCCTTCCACTAACTTGCCTTTCGCCTGACTTTTTCCTCTCTGTTAAAATACCACATCCTTCTTGAGATCCGCTCCCTGATCCCTAAAGAGGGAAAGGCATTCTCTATGTGTGTCTCTGTGCTTACCCTATCACGGGAGTTAGCACATCAAACTGTAATGATCTCAAACTATTTTTCCTGTGAAACTGAGAGTTTCCCAAAGATCCCATTTTATCAGTCTAGATTCAACAGAGGAGTCAACTAATATTTGTTGCATGGAGGAATAACTAACGTAAAATATGATGATGATGTAAAATATGAAACTGAAAAAATACTAATAAAATATGAAACTGAACTATCTATACGGATTATGAAAACCATATGAAATATATGCTCATATACTGTATATTTGAACTATCAGTACATATATAAAAATGCTATGAATGCTTATAAGAGTCATATGAAAGTCTGTATAAGAGCAGTATTTGGGGAGGCAATTATCTTTCACTTTTATGCTTAATTACCTAAATATTTTATTATAATTTTCTGTAAGAAATACACAATGATATAAAAAATCCATTGCTAGTATTTGTCAGCTGTTAACCAAGTTTTTAAAGTAAACACTAGTATACTTAGATGTTTCTTTATGGAGTACATTCTTTATTAGACTATTTCCTGGCATGAGTTATTCCCATCTTAATATAATTTTGAATCTGAAAAACCTAAGAGAGTGGAATGATGAAACTTAGATTCTAAAATTCCTTATCATAGATCCTTTTTTAAAAAAATCAGATCTTAGGATTCTTCTTCTTTTTTTTTTTTTTTTTTTTTTTTTGCATTTTGGCCAGGAATGGGTTTGAACCCACCACCTCCAGCAGTCGACACCCTATTCCTTTGAGCCACAGGTGCCTCCCTTAGGATTCTTCTTTATGGGCTCTCTTTGTTTTCTCCCCATACATATTTGCAACCTAAGATGCCTGCTGTCAGTTTGGATTGTGTGGAAGAAAACGTTAAATTCACCCTCCACTTTGCTTAGTCTATTATACTTCTAAAAGACAAACTTGTTTAAGGTTGTCTGTTATGCAAACATATTCAGATTTGAAAGCTATCTGGATGCAGAGTTTCTGACTATCATTTGCTGTCCTTTCAGAAACAAGTTTGACAGATTTCTGCTGGACAGCCGCCCATACTGCAGGGGAGCCCATGGAAAAGTTTTCTATTCCTCTCACTGTTCCTTCAGGTGGAAATGCTACTGCTGTATCAGAGGCCAGCTGGGTAAGGTGTCTCCTGTATGTGGAGGCTTCACCAGAGGTCCAACTTTCTATTTATTACCTTTTATTTATTACCTTTGTTGTTCTCCAATCTGCTCTCCCTGCTAGGATTAGATAAATTGATCTTTGTCAATGCATTCTCCATGAATGCCTATAGTAATGGATTCTCACTGTCCTTTTCAATTTCTCTAGGCCTGTCCTATATCTAACTGAAATTTCTTTTTTCTTTCTTTCTTTCTTTTTTTTTTTTTTTTGAGACACAGTCTTGCTATGTCACGCTCAGTAGAGTGCCTTAGCTTCACAGGTCACAACAACCTCCAACTCTCGGACTTAAGCGATTCTCTTGCCTCAGCCTCCCAAGTAGCTGGGATTACAGTTGCCCTTCACAATGCCATGCTATTTCTAGGTTGCAGTTGTCATTGTTGTTTAGCTGGCTTGGGCCGGGTCGAACCTGCCAGCCTCGGTATATGTGACTGGCACCCTGGCCACTCAGCTACAGGCACCGAGCCTAACTGAAGTTTAACATTTTGTCATGTTGAACTTTTGTTTTTCGAGAGCTGGGAATACTATAATGATGGAAGCATCTAAATCTTGAACCTCATGAATTATTTATCCCAAAAGGATATATAATTACTATATGGTAAACAAATAAACATGAATTTATTTGATGGTAGACAGTGAGAAATGTTAGTTAGGAAACAAAGCAAGGTCAAGGATGGAGGTGGAGGCAAGGGGAACACTGTTTCTAAATATGAGGTTGATGTGTATCCCTTCCCAGGAGAACACATTTTTATCTAATTAATTTTTCATTTCTTTGGGAATATAAAGATAAGAGTGGCAGAGTAGTTGGAAAGATAGAATGCTTCCATTCTCATCACCAGCTTCCCTCGGAAGTCTTCCTCTTTCTTTCTTTTCCCTTGAGGACTCTCTAATCTCTAACTCTGCTTCTGATTTTATACTTCATTTGAATTTTTCACACATCTTCCTGATCAACATTTCTAGTGGTCTAAACATGACTACAATGATATATGTACTTCAGACACACAATGTCCAAAAAGAATACATCTTCCTTTCAAGCCCAGTTTCCCTTCTGCAGTTTACAGATGTGAATGAATGACATCGTAATGCCCAGAGTTTTTCAGATTTTAAACACTGGGTCTTCTTTAATTACTTTTTCCTCTGTTTCCAGAATCCGGTCCCTTCTCCTTTTCTCCTTAGATTATAAGAAACGTTTTATCAGTTCCTTTATTTCTAATCTCATAACCACTGATTGGTTTACCCCAACTATTTCAGAGCAGCTGGTTAGAATTCCTGATGACTCTGTTTTCTTTCCCTCCAACTCATTCATTCTAAGCACTGCAGATAGCATGGGTACATATAATAACATCACTTTTTGGCTTTGGTAACAAATTATTTTTAAATCAGGAAGTGAGTTAGGTATTTTTCTGTATTTAAGGTATATTTAACTTAATATATCTTACTCTAGCTTCTTTAAGTTTTTTTTTAAAAATGAAATGACTTATGAAGTCAGTAAAACAGTCCAACAGTAGAACTAAAAATACGCAAAGACACAGAACTATAATTTTGAGCATTTTAAAATCTTTACATTGTCAAAAAAAGTTTTAATTGTTATTCTTTACCCTTGGCTCTGTTGTCCTTCCTCGATGAGGACTATAATCATGCAGAGATTGAGGTTTACACCTTCTATTGGCTTTGAGTTAAAGGAATGATAGAAAGTTCAAAAACACTTTCTTAGTAAAATGATGGCTTTTATTTTATATATGAATAACTTCAAGTGGATTATATTAATGTAGCTCAAACATGTCAAAGTGAGGCAAAGAAAGTACCTAGTATGAATTTTGCCCCAGAGAAAAGATTTTCAGGAAATTATGACCAACTGAAATATGAAAGAAACTATCATTATGTCTTCTATTTATGGCATTACCTATATAGCTATAAATAATAAGGATATTCTAATCATTTTCATCACCATAGGAATGCAAATAAAGTACACCATGCCTATACATCATTTAGACAGAAAGAAGAATAACCTTTAAACAGTGAAATTCCACAAGCAGATAAGTAGGTTAAATGATCATGATCAGAGAGATACCCAGGTCAGGCAAAGTACACTTGCCACTAAATTTATTGTCTTTTAGAGACAATTTGCAAAGAGAGGACCATTGAACTCCCAAGGTAGTTACTTAGGATATTGCGTTTTCTTTCCCTTTAAAAAGATCACATAATATTTAAGGACTAATTGTGATTCAAACTTTATTCATGTTAAAAAATAACCGTTTTAGGCTGGGGCAGAAAATAAGGAATGTAATGAGAAGATAAGGAATGGCGCCCCGTCTCAGAGTGAATAAATTGTCATCCTGTGTGCTGCTCTGAATTACCAGAGTTTCAGAGAAATTTTAGAATGTCTATACATAGGGTGCTGGTGTCGTACACTTAAAACCCCCTAAAGCACATTTTGATCCTAATATTGTACCTTGTCCTGCCAAGGTTCTCAAAAGAAAATCATATCCTTTGTCTTTGCACTTATCCCACGCTGCAGAAATGGTAAAAGGGAAACCAAAAACAGGCGAGAGGGCACAGGAGAATGGCTCATCTCTCTAAATTTCTGGGGGAACTTGGCCCAAGTATTTGTAAAACACAACCCTGGAAAACTCATCCTTCGGTTTCTTTCTTTTTCTTCTCATTTTCACACAATCTTCTAATAAGCCTTCTGAGCCATGCAGAGCTGAGAGAATGAATCATCCAAAAAGGTTACTCCTCGTGCCGCGAAGCACGAAACTGTATAAATGCAAAGCTTTTATGACAATAACCTCTTGTGACGTATGTTTTCGGTACTTGGTCTCGTAACTCAACAAGTGGCTTCGCTTCTCTCACCCACACAAAAATGTAAACAGATATTATAATTTTCTAGAAACCTCCCTGGCATTTCCTTTCTGCTTTTGCAACTACAGTCCTACATCCACGTGCCAAAGGCAGACTGGTTCCAACAAAGCGTCCTTGCAAAGGCACAGGCGAAACTATCAACAATGCTATTGTCTTTAGAAAATATGCAGAAAAAAGAGCTGACATTTGACATGCAAGGTAAGCTCAACAAAGTATTCAGAAGATTATTCTTTCCTGCTGTTATAATCCACTAACTTCTTGTTGTTAGCTCTTAATCCAGTATCATGTCTAGACTATTTCTTCTATACCTCCAACAAAGCTTTGGGAAAAATAAAACCCTGTCTTCACAGGCTTCTATACCCTTCAGCTATTATTGCCAGCCAAAATGTGACATTGTGCTCTCCCTTTGGAGTTGGGACATTTTGTCTTTCTAGGACATTGGCAATCTGCTATGAGTAGAATAACAGACAAGAAACACAGGTACTTGAGGTTCTTTTTAGACGATTATTCAATCTTCTTTTGAAACAAGTACTAAGTAAACAGTAGAGGATATTGCTATAACTTCTGGAAAGTATTTGTGCAATATAACTAATACATAAATGATGATATTATGACTATATTAAAAAGAACATGTTTGCAAAATTTTAATGTGTCTAAACACACTCCAAATAAAGGAAATACACTCTAAAATAAAATGAAGCTTATTTCCTTAATTCAAAGCATTTATTATCAGAATTGAAGAGGCATTCAAAAGTGAAGAGGAATTTCAATGCCATGGTGAGAGGCAGTCCCCCCAGCTTCCAACTCCCCCACTCCCAAATCAATTTACAACAGCCCTTGGGACAAGAAAGGAGTCTTGCTCCCTTTTAAGTTAGGGCAGCATAGAATAAAAGACAAAGAAAGTTGATGCAGAATAATTTGCAATTTCCTGCAAAATGACTCCCATGAAGTTTAAAGTCATCCAGCACTGCAAAACTGATCCCACAGATCAAATAAATATGAGAACATTTCAGTCTTTTGCTGAACTATGTTGGCTTTTCATTCCAGTGAGCAGCCAAATGGATGTTTGCAAGCTAGAGGAATTTTAAATAATTTTCACGGGAGCAATTTTTTAAAAATCGTCCTTCTACAATGTTTTTATTAGCTTTCGAACTATAACAATCTCAGAGAAAGAAGTAAAATTAAGAACCACGAAAGGCAGATATTTATAAATCTGTTGAAAATAAATCTGATGCTCGCTATCTATCTATGCACTACCTCCATCCTGGAGAACATGAAAAGCTGGGCAGAGAAGACTAATAACCCCTAAAGTGACTTGTGAACAATGCAAAAATGACATGTTGTTAAGGAACTCCTTTTGAGCGTCAACTATGCTTATTCTTGAATGAGAAAGATAAAAGAGGCGGGAGAATTTGGCAAGAAACAGGTGAAAATTGGGCCGCATTTGAGTGAAAACAGGTGAAGAGGAAGAAGAACACAGTACTCTACAGGTAGGAAGGTCACAGGTGCATAACTGAAGTTAATATGAGCTTGGTATGTGTACCTGTGTTTGGGTGGGAAAGTTTTAGAAAAAAGAGATGTTTGAGTTATAGATCAGGAAGGGGGAAAGTGAATAGCCCTTTTTGAGCACTCTTGCCTGCCCCCACATATATACCATTTTGGATATCACCTAGCATTTCTGTGCTCTTTAGGGTATCAAGCACCTGCTTTGTTGATCAGAGTATTATAGAGTGGGAAATGGGGTGGAAAACTAGCCAGATTAGAGAGGGTCTTAAAATAATATCGGGCCCATATCATGAATCGCATAAAAATATTATAATAGCTTTCTCTTACCTGCCCTGTGAGTCAGAAGCATGCCCTCATCCTTGGAGAACTTATTCATTCTTTCAGCCATTGCTTCAGTGAGAAGAGAAAGACAAACGATGAGCAGTTTCTTCTCTCAAGCTCTCCCTCCCTCTCTCCCCATTCAGTTAAATGAGGAAAACAAACCAGCAGACATAAAGTACAATGTGTTTGGGGCTGTGTGAGAGGTGTGCGAAGTAGAGTGAGGTAGTTTATTCGCTCAAATTGGTTAGAAGATACAGTCATTGCAAGACTCAGAAATGATTCTTGATCACAGTGGGGCTCTAAATTCCTGTGTCTCACATGGGAGTGTAATATTTCTGGAGGTTTCTATGCCAGAGGCTTAGGGTTCCACGTCAGGTTAAGTTATTAGTTCAGCAAGTACTGGTTTAGCACCCACTATGTGCCAATCATTGTTCTAGGCCCTTGGGCCATTTCTACCCACTCAAAGAGCTCAGATGTTGGAGTAAGAATCAGATAAACAAGTAAGTACATTGTATGATATCAGGATAAATGTGACTCAGATTGCAAAGAAAAAAAAAATCAAAGCTAAGAGTTTAACAGGTATTGAACTCAAAACATGACTTTTATATGAAAGCAATCACAGGCATATTATGGAGAAGAATGCAAAATTTACATTAATGTTTTACATAAAATAGAAGATTTCAAAATAATTTCATGGCAGGTAACTGAATACTTCGGAATGTTGCTGATAAAATGCTCTTTTTTGCTATGAAGAATATATTGTTGGAAAAGTTAACATACCCTTACTCACAATTAGTAAATTTATTTTCCTGCTGTTTAACTGGATTGTATTGACACAATGGATGTCACTTACATTACTTAAAGATAAAATTGATGAGAATTTCTTATATCAGAAATATATTTTTCTACCCTCCCAAAGTCTGGTGTTATTTCCTCAACCTACACTTCTTAGAGTGATATGATTCCAAAATAATGTTGGTGTCTTCATTATTTATATGGAGAGATCCTAGTTTCCAAAGTCCAATGTAATGTAAAATCAATTCAAGCTTTATCAAATTGAATAAAACACATACAAATTCCATTATTTATAATTATTTGTGTTCTCAACAATGTGAGTTAACATATTTAGGATGTGGCATTTTCCTGAAGAATATATATGTTGAAATCATCAGCCATTCTCTAGTAAATTCTCAAATAAAGAGGCCTTATTGATAATTCCCAATTACATATTCTAATTTGTATGGTAGCATTTTCCATTTCGACTGTAACATGTCTACAGTCTGCCACAGAGGTGAGGAGAATTGGAAATCAGACTAGGGGAGGGGCGGGGGGCGACCTCTCATTGCTGGGAGATTGCCAGGAAAGACCTAGTGCAGCTGTCATTTAACACCTGTCCTCGTTTTAAAAGCAGGGGGTGGCATTCTTATACAGAAACCAGAGAAATACGGATTAAGGGAAACTACTAAAAGATGGATAGCCTATTGTTTCTGATCTTTTGGGCACCAGAATAATTGCTAATAGGCCAATGTCATGTTTGAAGAAACTACATGATACACTGTCTTCTCCACCATATAATTCAAGGCTGTGTTTAAAAAAGGAAATACAATCCAAAGGATAACCAAAAAAAATTCTTAAACAAGTTCACAAGCAACCAAAAAAGTAAGAGTGATTATAAATAACATCGAAGAGAGATATTAATACAGAATGACTTTCAATGCATTGGAAAAAATGCTCGAAATCAGTTGTAAAATAGTTATATGAAGACATCATATGTTCACAAGAGGGAGTTTAATAGTACCAAAGACTCTGGTATTACAGATTGTGGGCAATAAACTTAGAAGGATTAAAAAAAATCTATTTCCAATAAAGGCAAAGTCTTTTAATGCACCTAGACTTTAAGTGGAATGCAAAAAGAAAGAACCCACTTTTACTGTTTTGGGTTGCTCCATCTAGGCCTGCTTGAGTGTTGTATTCTGTTTTGGATATCATCTGTTTGAAAAGAAAGAAAAACTGGAGTAAGTTCAAAGGAAAGCAGCTGAACTGATAAAAGGTTTGGAAATAAGACAGACCTGTGAGCAATGGGCATGTTCAGGCTGGAGGAGAAACAATTGAAAGAGACACGTTAATAGTCTACAAGCATTTAGAGAGATGTTACAGGAGGAAGAAGGATAAGTTATGTGAATAATTAGGAAAAGAATAAGGAGTCATAAACTTACCATATTCATTGGAATTGCCAGGAATTATTTATTTATTTTGCTCCCAAGGTAATTTATGTAACTTCGTAACTTGACATCATTCAAGTTTCAAATACATAGGCACAAATGGCATGCACTTTTAGACCGGAGGGTACAAAAAGATCACAAATCAATGTTTGAGAGTAAAAGCTGGTCAAAAAGAAATATGTGGCCATTATCTTTTGAGATGAGTAGACTGAAGTGATCTGGGGGAACCCACTGCCATTTAAGATACCTCACAGGGAGAATAAATTTCAAGCTATCAGAAAGAATTAAGAAAGAGGAAAAAAATACTAATTTCCCTACAAAACATAAAGACAATTCAAAGTTGGGTTAGTATTTTTATGAAAAAGATCTTTACATAACAGATTCTTCCAGTGGCTGGCTGTGACCCCTAAGTAGGCAAAAATTCCATTTAACCATGTCATATTCCTTAATTTCCTTTCGCATAATTTCCATGCCTCTTGCTTCCAGCAGGCATTGGTGGTGCAGGGGGCAGGAAACTGAGGGAGTATAAAATTTTTATAATTAAGGCTGGATTAGTAATAAGAATGCCCAGCCATCCAGAGGCTGAGCAGCAGTTTTGATGTTTGAAAGAAGTGTGTAATGTTGGATTAAGCTACAAGTAACCAAGCATTTTTTCTTTCTCAAAGTAGGCTTTGATGTTGGGGGTCGAGTGGGCCCCTTGCCTCTCCGCAGTTGCCTCTGTGCATTTCTGAGATGGTGCTCTGTGTTCTAATCCATTGTAGCAGAGTCCTTGAACCAAGAAAAACTGACACTCATTCTCATTAGTGGGTTTGCCGGGATTGCTTTCTTGTTATTTCTCATTGCTTTTTTCTCACTTTAACATTTTCTAGTGACTTTGATTGATCTAACGTAATCTCTTTTTTCCACTTCTTTTTTTAAGCACGAAAATTTCCTTGCCAGGTGGATATTCCCTAATTCTCACAACTCGACTTAAATTTTTTTTTTTACAAATGAGAGTGATTCTGAACGGTGAGAACTCATAACTCATTTGAATGAAAAACAGTTGGGGGATTGCCACACTTCATTGTACTTGATTGTTGACATTGGTGGCAGCTGTTGCTGCCGATCTTGAACCAACTGTGAGCCCACGAAGATCTCTCCCACTCCCTCTCTCACATACACACATACACATGTGTATAAACATATTCTTCTTCCATGATGTTAATGGAATTTTGAGAATACAAGAGAATCTATCTTTCCTGAATTTTTTCCCCAACAAATTTTAGTGAAATTCAGGTTTATTTCATTTTTCCCATTATCATTTCCCATTATTATAATCTTTATCTGTGGCATCAGAGCTATTGAGTATACAGCATTCACCCAAATTAATAGTGATAAAAAAATAAGGCAGACATCACCAGAAGCTTTGAAAAAAAAAGAAACCTGATAAAATCATGTACTCCAGGCTAATCCATTTGCACTATTTATATTGTTAGGAAAAGCAGATGTTTCTAATTTTTTATGCTTTGGGGGGGTTATTATAACTTTAAATCCAAGAGAATATTATATTGATCAGTTTTCATGCACTTGCTTTCCATTTGACTAAGTGACTCACTGCATACACTGTACTGGTCCCTAATAAAATAAAGAGGTGTAGCAAATGCTAATAACCTGAATTTCACGTTCCAATAGGCTTCAGCAATACCTATTGCAGAGTCTGAAAACTTTTTACAGCCCTACAGAGATTAGTTATTTCCCCCTGCCCTGACCTACTGACAGAGCTGCCATGAATACATTAGTTCATTCTATCAATTAGGTAGTAAGTCCATTACATTACCCTCCCCAAATAATTTCACAAACAATCTAAATGAAGATGGTAAAGAACCATCATTAATGCATAAACCACTTCTGTGTGACCTCTTCTTTGAACTTTCTATCTCTGAAAGAGGTGAGTCTCTTCCATGGAACAGTAAATACTAAATAATACATGTACATGTAAAATGTGCATTCTGAGGAGCAATGTGATAGGCCAAATACAAAACCACTATGTACATTGAGATTACTGTCAATACATGACTATTATTTTTATGTGGCTGGGAAGGAAAGGAAGACAGGAAGACAGAGTTCCATCCTTCTGATAAGAATACAGGAAACACTCTTCTTCATATATTTTAGCTACTTTATGTGCACAATAATGATAATACTGCTGAAAAGTAGGTCTGGGAGCTGAAAGTAATTTTTTATTAATTTGAACTTTTTGAAATATTCTTTTATCTACAATTATAATGACTTTGAGTACTTTGAAAGCTGCATAATATGGAAAGAAATTTGAGTATTATTATTTTTGTACCTTTTTTGATATTTATTTTCTGAAAGAACCATGAAAAAAAGTAACCCATGAATGAAAACAGTAACAGCAATAGCAATACTACACTACCACATAGAAGCTTCTTCATCTCATCTATAGGGAAATTTTCAGTCAAACCAGAAATGTGTATGTTTCTCTTCTGTTAGTTAAAAAACTTGCAGAGAAAATGAGCAGGAAATCTACTAAAATCTAACAGGAAACATTCTACTATTCCCCTTTGTCTGTCTTCTAATATTTTTTTCTTTTGTTTTACAGAAATCACTTTAGGGATGCTAGAATGATAAAAATTAAAAGTGATTAGGGGGTCGGCTTCTGTAGCTCAGTGGCTAGGGTGCCAGCCACATACACCAGAGCTGGGGGTTTCGAACCCAGCCTAGGCCTGCTAAAAACAACGACAACTAAAACCAAAAAATAGACGAGCATGTGGTGGGCACCTGTAGTCCCAGCTACTTGGGAAGCTGATGCAAGAGAATCACTTCGGCCTAGGAGTTTGAGGTTGCTGTTAGCTGAGACGCCACGGTACTCTACCGAGGGCGACGTAGTAAGACTCTGTATCAAAAAAAAAAAAATGATTAAGCATCTGGATTGCATAAAAAATCTTTTTAAAAGACAAATTAACAGTAATTGAAATACTAAGGCTTAATCTGAACTTCAGATTTAGAAATAATAAATATTAAAAACACAGTTAAAGACCATTGAAAATGTTTCGTTCTTGGAAATCTCAGTTCTCAACTTTTGTAACAGTCATTTTTTCTTATATTTCCCTGAATTCTATATTCACATGCAAATAAATAATCATGCTACTTTTAATACTTAAACAAAATGATATTCATTAGATTATTATATATTCCATATGCATAATCTTATGTTTATAGACAATGATATAAATTTATTAACTTTTTCCATATTTTAAGACTTCAGCTTAGATGAATAAAAAATACAATTAATAGTAGAGATAGGCAAACAGTATGATTTGATTTTCCTCTCTAATTCTTGATTCACTCAACAAATGTGCTATCAAAGCCTACAGTATGTCACACCACTTGAGTAACTATGAGAAAGACGATAATGAATATGCGTAGCTCTTGTGCTCATGGACTTAGCTTTCCAATGGTATATTTTCCATCTTTGTGGTCCTAAATGCAGGAGCTTTATGAAATTTACAATAGAACAGTCTAATTCAATTTGTTCACATTCTCTGAGCTCAAAACATAGAAAGAATTGTCTTTGTTACTTCAATGACGTTATATCTTCTTCAAGGAAGAACCAGGTCAGAGTTTCAGAATGTGTGAAATAAGCTTATCAACAAAGGATATGTGTCCCACCACACTCACAAAGAAAATTCCCAGAAGGGGTCAGATGTCCATCTGGAAGGACCCTGACGAACTAGGACTTCTCCCCCTTTGGGGAACCCATGTGTAATTCTCCTCACACAAACGTAAGCTGCCTCTGGCATCATTTTTTACCTGTGAGAAAAAAGAAATGATATAAAATTACTAGTAAACACGAACTATAGTATTGGTGTTAGAAACAAAACAATGAAAAGATAATACGGTGATTCACTGCATGAACAATGAGAGGATAAAAGACGTAAAGAAACACCAGGAGTTTTTTCTGCCGAAGATTTAAAGATGCACAGATTCTACATTAAAGTAAGATAGCTTAGTCCCCTGCATTGATTCAGAAACTCTTGGCTTTCAAGCTATTATCTGGTATTATAAAAATAACTCCTTCCCTCTTTTCTCAGTGCCAAAGATCTGCCCACCTTCTTTAAAGGAAATGAAGTTACGGACAATCAAGGGATTCTATGGTTTTTCCACTCTCCTGCTTCAAAGCAGTTCCATTAGCAAAATTATCACAACAATCTATTTGTATATTTTGTTTCTACCATATGAAGCCTGTTTTTCCTTCTGTGTTCTTTTGTCCACTTCATAAGTTTAATAAATTAATTATTAATTATTTACTATTTAGCACTTCAAAATTATTTCAACTAATGGCTTATATTCAGTGTTTTATTTTATACAGTAAATACTACAAACAATTCTGATTTCACTCATCTTTGCACTGCTACATTTGACTTCCCATGGCCACCAAGTTTATGTGCATGGAATATGTAGAAAAATGAAATTCAATATGGCATAAACAAAAATGGAGCACAACCCTGGAGCCGATCTAGTTTAAAACACTTTTATGTTCAGCTGCCTGAAGGAGTTGTAGGGAGCAATTAAAGTGATACCATAACAAGTATCTAGAAACATATATAAATTTAGTAAAAGTCAAGAACATGTAAGCCATAATGTATTTTATATGGTATTTGACTCAAAGATATATTATCAATACTTCCTACAAGAGTCAAACCAGGGAAATGGTAAGTAATTGCCATAAGGATGACTTCTCAATAATATCAAAGTATTATATTTTCTATGTCACCCAAAAGTAATAAAGCAACATAGATTAATTTTTTAGTGTTTAATTACATTTCAATACTTCAAAAATTAAAACTCTGTCTTTGGAATTCATACTAACTTGATATAGACCAGGAAAAAAACCTACTAATTAGAAGAACCATTTCCCCTGACAAAATATATGAGGGCCTACGTTTTGCAAAGCAAATTCAACAAAATAGCATTTTCAAAAGTACTAACTTTTAAGATGTATTTAGTGTCACTTAAACATATAGGAAGCTTTTCCTCGTTAGGATAACAAATGGTCAGGCATTTATTGGTCAGGCATTTAAGTGTTTCAAAGAATCAAATGTTTTAAATTTATTCGTGCAATTGAAAATGTAATAGTAATTTGTCTGTAAATGTGAGAGATTTTTTGAAAGAAGAATTCAGTGTTTTCAAATGGAATTAGTCAAATTTTGAATGCAAGGACCCCTTGAAAGACATCCTAGTTTTATACAAAAAATAGAAAATTTTAAAATAGAATAAGATATGTAAATGTAAATTTAAAGGTTTAAATAAGGTTGTATTTTTTTTTCTTTTGCAGTTTTTGACTGGGGCAGGTTTGAACCCGCCACCTCCAGTATATGGGGCCGGTGCCCTACTCCTTTGAGCCATAGGCACCACTCAATATGTATTTTTGAATATGAAATATAATATAAGTAATTTCAAATAAGTTTTTTTCTCTTACTCAATAAAGTATCTTGGATTATTGACAGAATTTTCCTAAAAATTAGAAAAGATTAAATGGAAAATGTTTTTCTTCAGATCCACTTAGTAATTTTTGAACTTGCCTCTTTAGCCAAGCCTCCTTAACTATGAAGCAGTGTGAATCATTTCCTCTACTGAATTTTCACATGAGATTGTACAAAGGTTAAAAGCACAAGTTTTGAAATTTGACAACCTAGTAACAAATCCTGAATGTGCCCTATACTAGCTGTGTGACCGTGGAAAAAAAATTATTCAACTTCTCTGGTTTAATAATGCCTACCTCTAAATAATGGAGGTAAACGTTTAATTTAATGATTGAAACTGTTTTGACTTCTTGGTATTGTTGTGTTTGTTTATCAGAGATAAATTCTACTGCTTCTCAGCCTTTTAGCTAAGTTCAAGTGTAGTATGAGAGGTAAGTTCTTATTTTTTAGCGTATCTGCTTTGTGCCGACAATATGTAGTAATAATAAGTAACATTTTAAAGTACTTATTCTGTGCCAGTCATTTTTCTAAGCAAGTGGTATATATTAATTCATTTTATTTTCACAACCACCCAAAGAGATAAATGCACAACTCCCACAACTCCCAGGAAAGAAAACACAGATACCAGAAGTCTGAAGTCGCTCTTCTATGATCACACAACTAGAAATTGAACCCACAGAGTCTGATTCCAGAGTCCACACTTCCATTATGCCTACTGCTTATATTTCACAAGATTATTTGGCACTTCCTTATACATACTGGAAACCCCCAAATTGACTAAGGTAGTATTACTCATAAGTGGGTCACAGTATAGAAGATAGACAAACATTTATATATAATTGTTAAAGCAACAACAAAGACAAGCCTTGGATTAATTTGCTCTCTCCCTCTTTGTACTGCTCACTTCAAATGTCAACTCAAGTCTGTTATCTGCTGGGCTAGCATTACTTTTGACATATCCCTGGGCAATATCTATATATACAAGCAGATTAAGCACTTGAAGGTTTTCATTGATCAAGAAACTTAGGAGAGAAACTTCTGGCCTGGCCAGGAATGACATTACTACAGACCTACCAAAGAAAATGGAAAAAGTCTCAACCTCTTTGTAAAAGATACATTTGGGCACAGACTTGATGCATAGAAGAGTCCTCCACGGTTTACACCAATTACTGGAGCCCGTCAATAAAGATCGTTTCGGGGAATCGGGCCTCTGTCTAAAAGAGTCAGTTAAAAACAACAACAATTTCCAACAAAACATCTTCACCACTGTTACCAAAAAAAAGATATGGGACTTTTTAAATTGTTCTGGATGTATGGTTATGTAAGGAAATGTTGTTTTTCCTATGGTAGAAAACTATGTGACACATGGCCCATCATATGATGCCAGAAGTACTGGGAAACTTGTATGTCTAGTTGTTCTTTGGGTAATGCTAGTGGGAAGCTTTCGGACTAAGTGTATGAGAGCTGGAATCCATTACACTCCCGGGCTCCTAAGATGCAAATATATTGGATAGCAAAGACACGATTAGCAATATGGCCCCTTCCTCTTGGTGATTTGGTGCTGTTCTGTACTTGGCAATGGAATAGCCATTCTTAGCCTTATTGTTAAGTCTGGCAAATATTTTAACTTAAATGATCAGAAACCTTGCTTCAGTTCATTTAGAAGTAATCCAGTTTCCGACTGGTTCTGCAATACGTGGACGAGGGGAACAGGGGCAGTTGCATGAGCTTTACGAAGATATCTTCTCTTTGTGTGCTAGTTATCCAAGGCAGACGGTGATGTATATGAAATTATCTTCCTTTGTGTCTATGTTTTAACATCCATCTTAGGCATGCAATCATTCTTCCAGAATGAGTAGATTCATTCATGTTACCAACACAGCTACACTCACTTTGCTGACCAATTTGGGCCTAGAAATTGTCTCAATTATTTAAATTATCTATTGCTGCATAATAATCTATCTCCAAATTTAGCAGCTGAAAGCAAAAATCATTGTATAATCTCCCATGGGTCTGTATATTGATTGGGTTCCACTGAGCAATTTTTCTGTTGGGCTATCTGGAGCCTCTCACACAATTGCAATCATATAGACATTTGCCTAAAGTTATTGTAGGTATCTAACTAAGTTGTCAAACACTAGGATGACTCAGACTTTCTCAATCTTGTCAAGTCCCTCTTTTCCATACACTCTTTCTTCTTACATGAAGGTTCATAGCTCCTCCATAGGACAAAAGCCAAAGCCTCTAGGCTTCTTAAGTCTTAGACTGAAAGTGGGTTGTATCACCTCCACCACTTTCTACTGTATTGGTTAAGCAACCCATGATCAACCCAGATTTAATAGCTGAATGTCACTTTATGGGAAATGTGACAAAAACTTTTTAACCACCTTTCATCTCTCTGGTCCCATATCACTCACATTCCTTCTACTCACAAAATATATAAACCACCTCCCAAGGCCACCAAGTCTCATATCCTTACTGAATCATGCTTAAAATCTGAGATTACTTCATTAAAATCAGATTCATATATCAACGAAAGTCAGTAAATATACCTTCTCAGTGTAAAGACCTACTAAGTAAAGAGATACAGAATCAGTCCCACGTTCCCACATGTGAAACATAAAACGGGCGTGCATGGTCCAGTGAACCTGCAATCAACACTATTAAAAGTGGGGGAGAAGTGGGCAGGCACATAGCAGTAACTGGCCTACAGAAATTCTGAAATGTAAATTTGAGCCAATGTTGCCAAATTTTAAATCAAGGCCCACTCCCTACTCCCAATGATGGATGGTTCTTACTGGATTTTAGTGCCACTCTCTAGGATTTTGGTTCTGTTCCAAATCTTCTTTCATTTGATAACCAATGGCTACTGAAGATTGTATTGAATCTGTAGTTCATTGGTGTAATATTGTCAACTGAGTAGCCTTTTATGTCTCCTTCCTACCTATAAGAACTTGGAGCCCCAAAATATCTTTTTGTTCAAGCTGTTATAATTCCTTTAAAAACATTATTGACTCCCTATGTGCCAAATTATAATTTAATCCATCAAACAAATGACAAAACCACAAATCTCTTTAACATGTTCCTGTCCTTACTAGCTGAAAGTCAACGTGCTGTGGGAAAACATACTTAAGATTCTTAGAAACCTAATAAACCTAATTTTTCTACCATAAAGGCTTAAGAGGCATGTCTTTAAGAATCTTAGAAATCCAAGAATCCCATCTTATCTTAAAAGTTAAATCTAGGCTCAAGGTGAAGGGATGGACGTCCATATTTCAGGCAAATGGAAAACAGAAAAAAGCTGGTGTTGCAATCTTATTTGCAGACACATTAGGCTTTAAACCAATCAAAGTGAGTAAAGATAAGGATGGACATTTCATATTTGTTAAAGGTATAACACAAAATGATGAACTCTCAATTATTAATATTTATGCACCCAATCAGAACGCACCTCAATTTATAAGAGAAACTCTAACAGACATGAGCAACGTAATCTCCTCCACAACTGTA
>CAUYRH010071235.1:0-11784 GCA_963574655.1 Perodicticus potto | reverse complement strand
CCTCTTCTAAGGGCTGTGGAGACTCCATTTTTGGAACCCACCCCAGAAATAAGGTGGTTTTCAGAGGCACAATTAGAACCAGAAAAAGACTTCACTGAGTCCTTCTTCAAGTTTAAGATTTCCATGGATTCACGGACCTTGGGGGGAAGACCCTGCGGTGTCCTCATATGAAAATTCTCAATATTGGCTTTGAACATCTCTTTCTGACTGGAGCTAAGGAAGCAAACCTGCTGGGAAGTAGACAGGGAGGTGTCCTCAGCCATCGATGGGGCCAAATTTCCATATTTTATTTGGCTGTAAGAATTCTCAAGAAGACGCACTGTCTCCTTGTTTGGCATCCATGAGTTACGTATAGTTCCAGAAATCTGACCCTCATGGATTTGCTCCAATTTCGTGTTAGTTTGTCCTGTCACGGCATATTCTGGTTTTTTCAGACATGAGTTGACAAAAGAGACCCTTGAATTACTCCCGGACAGACTCACCGTGTTAGACCCCAGACTCTCACCTGAAGACCTCTCTGGGTCTTTCAACAGTTCATCTCTTACACCATGTTCCAGGCTATGTCCCTGTTCCTTCCTCACATCCTTCTTTGATGGAAACATTTTTGAGCATCTCTTATGGGAGCTTTGGGAGTGACTCAGTCCAAAGCTCTCTGGATCTTCACTGCTCTGACTGTTATATAAAGAAATCCATGAGCGTCCATAGTGACCCTTGGACTCGGATGTCTCAGGAGGGTCCCTCTGGGGATTTAAGAGTGACACAGACTCACGGACCCTGTGGGGCAGGCCACACTGGTGTTGGATGAGCCTCTTTTGAAGGTGGTGCTCTAGTTTCTTCTGAAGGTCGCTGCTGAGCGAAAAATCTCCAGGAAGGATAGAGCTGGGAACATAAGCCTTGGAGGACTGGCTGGTCAGTGTAATGTTGGGAGCTGAAGGGCATAAGTCTGCCTGAGATTTCTTGACCACGGAGGGCAAACCCCACTCACCTGCTTCTTGTTTCTGGAGCAGGTTCAATTCTGGGTGGTGAATTTCAGATGGCATAAGGTCCTGGGGCTCTTTATTTTGTTCATGGACACCCACTCCATAGAGCCTGATCTGGGATAGAGGCTCAGACAGTGGGATTGGAAGTGGGGATTGCAGCTGGGTCTGGGACTGGCCCCGGGTTACCTCCAAGGTCTTAGCATGTGAGGGCTGCTGATGCAGCTGCAGCTCGTCTCCTCTGTCTTTGTGGGTGCACAGAGGAAGTGGAACTGCTGAATCATGCTCATCAGCAGTTGAGGTGGACATGTTTCCTAGAAGATTTAGTGAATTGTCTGACTTACGTTGCTCTGGAAAACATCTCATTTTGTTTTCATTTTCTTTCCAGAGCAGGAAATCACCCCTCTTCTTAACAAGTCTCTCCAGGAGTGCCGCAGAATTGGGGTTGTAAATGGAGCAGTGACCACATTGTAAGAGGTCAATGTCCTGGATAAGTTCGGGTTTGTCTGTGAAGATGGTGTTTATAGACACAGGGCCCTCTGGTTTGAGACCAGGATCTTCTCCCTGAGTGTGATGTGGTGGGGGTGGGGAATGGTCCATGGGGAACTTGGAATACAAGGGAGGAACAGGGTCTGGGTGCAGAAAGTCACCGAGAGATGGGGGTGAAGGAAAATTAGGTGAGGGGGTCTTCAGGTGAGGTGAGAAAGGGGAAGGTGGAGGTGGAACATGATCCCATAGAGGGGTTGGCATTAGGTTTCCAGAAGAGCTTTCTGAGGAGGTGGAGTCCAGAGTGTAGGATGAGTCTGAGTCTGTGTAGGAAAGTTCAGAATCTGAAGATGCCCCAGAGAAGTCAGTAGAATCTTCCTGAGACGTGTGTATTAGCACTCCCATGATCTCTTTTGTTTTGGCACAGATGTCAAAAAGCACCCTTCCCGGGAATATTTCCCCAAATGTGATGGTGTCACAGTCCTGACCCCAGGGGCTGCAGAAGACAGGAGGAACAGAGCTGTAGCCAGGACCAGAACAAGGAAATGGGGACCTGCCTGCCTTGTGCGGGTGTGGCCATCTGAAACCTGCTGTCCCTGACACCTCTCCCCCACCCCTGACATCACAATTCACTCTATGGTCTCTCCCCAAGGCCTTCTCTCCCATGCCACCCCCTCCCATGGCTGCGGCAGGTGCACTGAATCCTTGAATGCATGGAACATGCTTTTAAAGGGACCAGGAGAGACAGAGACAGATTAATCACCTCATCATGATAGAAATTGGATTCCTTTCCTTCTCTCCTCTTCTCTGGTGATTTTTTCTTCCTGAGAAACCAAGAAATAATGATGTATATAAGGATATATATATAAGAATATATATAAGGAAGTTAGAAGCAGAAGGATCATACAGGAGTCCCTTTATGGGAGACCCTTGGGATATTAAAGACAGATCAACAGACAGGGTCAATCAGCAGAAAAGGCCAAATGGTCAACAGTAATATTAGCAAGGTTCCATGTGTATGTGGCCTCATTTAGAAAGTACTTTCATGTACATTATCCCACAGGCAGCTCAATACAACCATGTGAAGCCCAGACACCAGTGTTAAGTCAAAGAGGAATCTAGGTACCCAGGAAGTGAAAGTGGTTATGCAAATTCAGGGAACAGAAGTTCCAAAGCCAAACTAATAGATAGTCCTTCTTCAACATTCTCATCCTCATCCTCAACACCCATTGCCTGGAGGTGCGTAGAACAGAAGTGAGAAGTGCCTCAGGTCCTGTTCAATCCCGTCTCCCTTCAGGACCCTGTTTTCCCAGTAAGACCATATCTAGCAAGTGACACCCTGACCTGGTCCCATGGACCTGGGACCTCAGAGAAGAACAGGAAAGCTCACCCTTGCAGAGACCACGGTGAATATAGAGAACCTTACCTCTAGTTGTTCCAAGTTTCTGCCTCCTCTTGGCTCTTCCCTGATCCTGAAAACAAAAAGAAGAGTAAAGTCTGGATTCATTCCTCTCAATCTTCTCTAGGAAGCTCAGACATCCATTATCCATGAGTAATACGACTCTCTATTATAATTAATACAATTTTATGTTCTTTTATTAATTTTTTAAAGTGATAAATTATTTCCTATTTGTTCTTTGAAAAACCCAAAGCCTTTGATGTGTGAAAGCCTCACTTGGTGTCCTCAGAAGTCCTGTCGAGGAAGACACAGAATCAGAAGACAACTGTCACATCTGCTCCCTCAGAGGACCCTGTATCCTGGGGACAGAGCTCAGTGGCTCTTGGCACTGCTTTCCTTCAAGGTTGAGTGACAACTCACATGACAAAGCAATTCAACATTGAATGCTAGGAGAGAGATTGCTGGTAGGCCCAGTACCCCTTTGTGTAAGACAGTTTGTGACAGTCCTTTCACTCTACAGAGAAATAAAATATAAGCTTCATAACTTACCTGTATACATAATTTTTAACAACTCACACTTTCTAATAGGAAACCAGGACCATGAAACAACTATGTTTAGTTTATTCCTGGAACCCGCCACAATGCCCAGGTAGGCAGCCTATAAGCCTAAGCTAGAAACCACATCCTCCAGAGCCCCCAGCCCTGCCTACCCTCTTCTAGAAGAGGGATGTTCTAGCAATCTCTAAGCCAGCCTGACTCATTTAGACATGTGGGAATAGGAAGGGGAAGCAACAGCAAAGGGTTCCTCCAGGGGGTTTCTTACCATGTAAATATCGTTTTTATCCCAAGTGCTGGTAAAACAGGAAACCTTCATTTCATGGAACATATACACTAACAGCAACCCCAACCCAACCAGTAAGGTGAGTTGGGGGTACATGTGGAGCAGAGCAGAGCTGAAGCTCTGCCATGTTTCAAAATGGAGCACAGCATCCATCATCTAACCAGTGAAGCTGCCTGAAGCAACTGAGTGCTGAGGGTGCCCACGCTTGGCTATAGCCCCAGCCTGCATCACAGAGCACAGCAGAGTCACAGAGGCTTTCTGGGCTGGCAGAGGGGATGACAGGAAGAGGGTGTGGCACAGCACTCCCCCACCCCAGCCCACCAGATCTCTCCTCCCATCCTGGGCCCTCTGGGTCCCACTGCCTCCCTTGCCATCTTATTTTCCAACCTGCCATTTCTTCATATCATATATCTGCTTCAGTGAAATTTTCTATTTGTTTCATCCAAATCCAGATATTACCAGAATTCCCTGTTACAGGGTAGAGCCCTTGACTTGAATCTTGAAAGTCTGAAATAGCACCTGGAATTTCTGCTTGTACCCAATATTTATACCCTCAGGATGATATGTGTCCTCACATCCACACTATCTCCAGGATGCTCTTGTGAGATCCCTTTGGAGGAGGCTGTTCCCTTATTTTTGCCTCCCAGTGTCAAGAATGAGCACTGGTGCCTAACCAAGGAGGGAGTGAGCACAGACACAAAGAAATCACTGTCAACATGCACTTGTTATAGAGAAAAGGCACACAATGTGTAAGGAGAATACATCTCATAGTGAGACAGGACCCTCTCTGAGAATGGAGAAGAGACCCTGACTCTGAACACACCTTCCTACATAGGCTGAATAAGGTTTATCCCCCCTTTCCCAGACAGGATTGGATGTGGCCTCCTGCCTTTGGGGTAACTGACAGATTGGGGTTCCATAACAGACTTCTTAACAGCATGCATGTTTCCCATGAATGCATGGAGGTTGAAATTTGCCAGTTTTATTACATGACAATGGGTCCAGTGAGCCCAGGTCAGTGTACGGTGGCTAGGGGGTCCTCACTATGTTCCAAGGGGGGAATAGTCTCTAGCTGGAACTCACTGAGACCCTGCATGTCCTCAGGGGACTGCAGTTCCCACCTGGGAGAGATGTTCACGGATTCTTCACTGAGCTTCCGCTCTGGTCCCTACGAGCTTTCGGTGTCTGTGTCATCATGTGCTCATTTGTGTGGTTGTCTGTTATTTCATTCTTTCTTGAGCATCAATTAGATGATGTAGAGGAAAGAATTATGTTCATTGAGATAACTCTTCTATAAGGAATGTTAATGTGGATGAATATTCTTATTTCCTCTAAGAATAAAACAGTAGTTCACCCTTTCTGCCAATGATATGATATTCAGCCGTAATGAGAAATTAACAATCTTGTTAAACAGTCCCCCTTCTGCCTGAGATCTGGCACTCAGCCTGTGGCCGATGGGAATGTGACCTCATCAGGTTCCTGTGCTAGGACCTGAGACTTTCACTGACGTGGCCGTTCTAATCCAGCTGTGTATTTAATGTGTATCCAGTTGACATTATCTCCTCCACCCCAAAGTAGTTTATCCCCTATCACAATCTAATCCCAACCTTCCTTTATGAAAAGAGCTTTCTTACCAAGCAGAACACTTGGGAGGATTCAGTAATGCAGAGTAGTGCTTCTCAATACTGTAGGCCAAATACCCTCTTGTGTAAGATAGTTTGTGACAGTCCTTTCACTCTACAGAAACAAAATACAAGCTGTATAACTTACCAGTACTCAAAATTTTTAACAAGTTTTTTTGTATGTTTGTTTTTGAGACAGAGTCTCACTATGCTGCTTTCAGTAGAGTGCCATGGCATTACAGCTCACAGCAACCTCAAACTCTTGGGCTTAAGTGATTCTCTTCCCTGAGCCTCCTGAGTAGCAGGGACTACAAGACCCACCACAAAGCCTGGCTATTTTTTTATTGCAGTTATCATTGTTGTTTAACTGGCCCAGGCCGGGCTCGAACCCACCAGCCTAGGTGTATGTGGCTGACACCATAACCACTGTGCTATGAGATAAGCCAATTCTTAACAAGTTAATGAAGCCCTGACCATTATAAGTACAGTAAGAAGGAGACACAAAAGGAAAGTCTTTTATAATTTAATGTATTATAATATTTAAATGTTACTAGAAAACATACAAAAGCAATCAGATGTATGTGTGTGCTTAAAAATGAATAAATGTGGATGAACAGAAAGAAGATAATTTTGCTCAAGATTTTTTTTTATATGTGACATAATTCTCTTCATGTTTCTACACATAAACAGATTACACCCACTCTTGGGGTCATGATGACAGCCACAAATGCAGGTATACCCAAGTGTTGTGAGCTGACATCACTCAGACTTTCAGAAAGGCATCGCCATTGTCATGGGGTTTTCTCACAAGGAAGCAATTCTTGGTATAGAAGCACCTCTTCCCTGGGATCCTATAATTGTTGCATTTAAAAGTTCAGGGTATATGAAACTGGATAAGTACATTATGCGTTTCTGTGTAAAGTGATGTGAAGTTCAAGTACCAAACAGGCCTCTCACCTACATAAACATCCCTTAGCTCATCCACAAGTGATGCTGGGCCCTTCAACGTACTGCAGACAAACCTCACATCATATTGGGACCCAAACACCACCACGTAGTTTCCAAACCCCCGCTAGGGGTCAGAGTCCACCATGGTTATGACCATGGGAGGGGCAATGAATATCAGCATGGTCCCTAGAAAAACTCCGTATTTTCGACATAGGAGGAAAAAACGCACTGCATATAAATATTTCTATCACAATGGGAAATCTCAGTGTGTATTAGTTTATATTAACCATGAAGTAATTATGGAGTAGTCCCCTGTTGTGTTATCCAGAAGAGACATTCCTGATTGACAGGAAGTGTATGTTTTCATATCACAACAAGGAAGTGATTTTTGTCACTTTTGGGATTCAGAAAGCTGTTCCTGTTCTGAGGGAAGCAGAGCACGTCCCCATGGGCTCTCAGAGTGACCTCAGTTCAGTGTCTAGCTGCAGCTGCAGCTGCAGCAGCCAGGGGACCCTTGTCAGCAGAAGATGCTAGAGCCTTGGGCTGCTCTGCAAGGGCTGGATGAGCATGGATGCAAGCAGGGGCTGGGACAGAAGCTGGGGGGGGTCTGTGAGACAGCCACATGACAGCAGTCTGAGGAGGCAGTGTGTCCAGAAGTATGTGTTGCAGAGATCGCCACCCAAAGGCAAAGCTGCTGTGACCCCGGCTGTGTCTTTGGCGTCAGGTCTTTGGTGAGAGACACTGGAGAATGATATCATGACCCACCGAAGCTCTTAGTGAGTGTGTGTGTGTGTGTGTGTGTGTGTGTGTGTGTGAGAGAGAGAGAGACAGAGAGACAGAGACAGAGATAAGCAGATAGAGATATGTTCTATCCTAAACCAGGCAAATTCTTTATCAGAGCAGAGAAGACCCCTTGCTAGGGGACTAGGAGAAGTTTTACTTTCTTCTACTTCCTCCTCTCCCAATTCCACCTCAGGAAGCTACAACAGAAGAACAGGAGATGCACTGAAAAGCAAAAATTTTTATTAAGAGCTGTCAGTGCCAACTGTCTATCCCCACATCCCCCGTGCATCATGCTTTGGTTAGCAGGGCCCAAGCACAAGAGCTGGAGCACACTGCACCAGGGGAAAGCAGGTGCCCTGAAAAGGGTATTGGTGAGCCCTCCATCTGTCACGTGGGATCCCAGGCTTGGAGCACCTGAACCTGAGTGACACCCTGAATGGAGGAGTGTGGCCTCACAGCCTGAGGGGTTGCCTCTGGGATCTGAGTGAATAAGCCACTGAAGCTGCCCTGGTAGTTCTGAGTCAGTTAGAATCCGAGAAGGTCAGGAAGTGCTTCTGCCTTCTGCCTGCAGGAGGGCCAGGCTTTGACTTCTGAAGAGAGTGGGAGGCCCAAGTATTGTTCAGTGTCAAATAAGGACCCCTCAGTGAGGTGGTGGTTATGGAGGAAACGGGTGTGCAGGTCTGGGCTGTCCCCTATGTGGCACACACAGAGGTTCTGTTGGTTCTCTGGAAAGTTCTACAGGGAAATCAGGATGATCTAACTGCACAGAGCAAATTCCATTCCGTATGATTTTCATGTTAGGGCATGGGATGAATTATTCACAGTCAGTTCTCATTGTGTATTGTTATGTTCTAATAACCCAGCTGCTTGGACTCTTTTTTCTTGAATTAAACACTACAGCCAGAATGACAGGTGAGGAGCCAAGATGGCAGTCTGTAGCCAGCTTTCCGCAGAGGCTCCCATCCAGGAGAGTTAAAGGACAGAAATTTAGCAAGAAAGCTGATGGTTTGGATCTGAGTCAAAAGAGAAGGTCGAAGAACACACATCAACCCTGCTGGGGCAACCTGTGACCCCAAGGATATAAACAAAAGGTAAAGAACACATCACCAAGTGGATGGGAGTCCCCTCCCCCAAGAGAACGGCTTGCAGTATACGCCATACCTCCATACCAACAAGTGAGCAGAGTTCAGATGTCCTCCCACTCTACCCCACAGAAGACACCCTCTAAAAACCGGACTTCCCTTCCCTAATAGGGTGCCATGGCACTCTCCTGCCAGGCATAAAACTGCATAAAACTATATATATTCTCTACCTGCAAGTTTGAACTCCTGGCACTCCCCTCCACTCTCACCCTGAGGTCTGGAAGTCTGTCCCCCACAGAGTCCAGATTCTTGGACATTTGCTCGAGGGTTGTGGACGGGGCGCAGACTATTGCTGATCTGTGCTGATTTTCTGGCTCAGAAGTGGTGAGAGGAAAGTGAGCTAAGAGGAGGTTGAGCTGGAGAGGCAGTCCCCTGAGGCACCGAGCGGCAGCCACAGCTGCGGGAACAATGGCAGTGGGGCTCACACCACTGGGGATGTTTTGAGGAGACACTCCCAGTCTCTCTGGGCAGCCAGGGGAAGCCAGGCGGCTTCTCTGGTGACAGCCACCGGCAGAGCGGTCCTGCGGCACAGGCGCAGGCCAGAAGAGTGAAGGGTATGCCTAAGGTGGTACTCACTGGGGCAGAAGGGCAGGGATTAGAACATGCACTGAGAAAGCTGATTCCAAGGGTGGAGACTGCTTTACTCATCTTCAGATGCACCTGGCCCTTAGGGGATGAAAGCTGAGACAAAGGGCTGTACCTCGCAGACTGAGTCAGACCTATTTGCAGCCCAACGTCTGATCCACAGGGGAAAAATTCTGCAAACTTTTTCTGTTCTATCAGCAACATCAATCAGGGACAGGGCTGGAACTGAGTGAATCGCCCCAGCCCCTATCAAGTACCCAGGTTGTTAGGCCTCACCTCCCTCTGTCAAACAGTGACAGACACTGGCAGACTGTCTGAGGAGCCTCAGAACCCCCTGTGACCCAGGCAGGCACAAACCTCTGGAGCATCTGCTCATTGGAGGGAACTGGATCACAGCTCTGCAGGGTTTCCAGAGACTGGGTGTGACAGAGGGGCAAGGTGGGAAAGGAGGCATCAACCTTTCCAGACTAATTTATTTGTTGGGAGAGCTCTCCTGAGCTCACAGAGCACCAGAGCAAGTTATGCTAGAACTGCCATCAGACTCCCGCTATCTAGTTGCCAGAGACTTTTCAACTCTTTTATTTGAGGCCAGTGATGGCTGGGACAATTGACTGGGACCCCTTCAACTGGGCCAATCACCCAAGGACTTTCCAAAGTGGTACCCTGGGTGTGTGGTAGTGGGAAGGTTTGATTTTCCTTTTCCAATTGTTGCCTGTGGGAGGCGCAGTGACCTAACAGCTGGTATTTCTCTACAGCTCGGACATCAACACAGAGTAACTGATTCTCTAGGGTAAGACAGAGACCAGCTGAAAATAAGACAGAGCCACTTAACCCCACCACACCAAGAAGGTCCCCAGTTTCACAGGCAGTAGTACGGTACGGGTCCTTGGCAAAACTCTAGGGGGAAAAGGCATGAACACCAGCCCCAGCTTTCAGGCAAAGGACTGGTCAATAACTACTCCTAAAACCCCCAGTCCAACTTATCCTTATCTACTCATCCAGCCAAACAATGCAAAATAATCATGGGGAGGAATCAGCAGAAAAGCTCTGGAAACAATCAGAGCAGATCAACCCCCAAGGAACAATTTGGCAGACACAAACAATGATCCTATCCATAAACAGATGGCTGAGATGTCAGAAATCGAATTCAGAATTTGGATTGAAAACAAGATCAATAAAATAGAGGAAAAGTTGGAATTAGAAATTTTGAGAGCATCTCAAAAATTATCTCAAGAAGTCAAGAAATTCAAAGACCAAATGACCAAAGATTTTGACACATTGAGACAAGAAGTTGCAGCCCTTAAAATCTGACAAACATAGCAGAATCCCGCAGCAACAGAATGGAGCAAACAGAGGAAAGGATTTCTGACATTGAAGACAAAGCTTTTGGACACTCCCAAACCTACAAAGAGAAAGAGAAATGGAAGGCAAAAATGGATCATTCTCTCAGACAGCTCTGGGATACTCAAAGAAAACCAATATTCGCCTTAAAGGGATACCTGAAAATGACAAAGCGGCATCACAAGGCACAGTGTCTCTTCTATGTGAGATTATGAAAGAGAACTTTCCAGACATGCCAAGAGATTCTGAAATTCAGATAGCAGACATTTTCAGAACCCCAGCATGACTCAACCTGAATAAGACATCCCCCAAGCATATCATAATTAAGTTCACTAAAGTTAATATGAAAGAGAAAATTCTGAAAGCAACCAGACACAAGAAATCCAAACCTACAAGGGGAAGAATATTAGAATAACTGCAGATCTCTCTGATCAAACCTTTCAAGCTAGAAGAGAATGATCACTGACTTTTAATCTCCTAAAACAAAATAACTTTCAAACCAGGATCCTGTATGCAGCTAAATTGAGTTTCATTTACGATAGAGCAATTAAATACTTTAATGATATCCACCATGAGAGATTTGCTATAACTAAACAAGCTCTCCAGGATATTCTCAAACCTATCCTCCATAATGATCAGCATAATCCTCCATCATAAAAGTTTTCTCACCCAGAAACTTCTTACCAAATTCCAACTTCCACAGTGATGAAAGGATTAAAAATGTCCACTAGACTTTCTACAGATTTATCAATAATTTCTATTAATGTGAATGGTTTAAAATGTCCTCTAAAGAGGAATAGGTTGGCTGACTGGATACAAAAACTCAAGTCAGATATCTGCTGTATACCTGAATCTCCTCTTACCTTAAAAGATAAATTTAGACTCAAGGTGAAGGGATGGTCATCTATATTCCAGGCAAATGGAAAACAGAATAAAGCAGGTGTTGCAATCTTATTTGCAGATACAATAGGCTTTAAACCATCCAAAATAAGGAAGGATAAAGACGATCATTTCATATTTGTTAAAGGTAATACTCAATATGATGAGATTTCAATTATTAATATTTATGCACTCAACCAGAATAGGTTTCCTCCAGGTCTATAGTAGTTGGAGATTTTAATACTCCTTTAGTAGTGTTGGATAGATCCTCCAATAAGAAGCTAAGTAAGAAATTTTAGATTTAAACTTAACCATTCAACAACTGGATTTAACAGACATCTACAGAACATTTCATCATAATAAAATTGAATACACATTCTTCTCATCAGCCCATGGAACATACTCCAAAATTGATCACATCTTAGGTCACAAGTTTAACCTCAGCAAATTTAAAAGAATAGATATTATTCCTTGCATCTTCTTGGACCACTGTGGAATAAAAGTTGAACTCAACAATAACAGGAATCTGCATACACAAACAAAAACATGGAAGCTAAATAACCTTATGCTGAAGAATACATGGGTCATAGACAAGATTAAGAAGGAAATCACCAAATTTTGGGAACAAACTGACAATGAAGATAGAAATTATCAGAACCTCTGGGATACTGCAAAGGCAGTCCTCAGAGGGAAATTTGTAGCACTACAAGCCTTCCTCAAGAGAACGGAAAGAGAGGAAGTTAACAACCTAATGGGACACCTCAAGCAACTGGAAAAGGAA